>JANAVB010008350.1:117500-150192 GCA_029216955.1 Iris pallida
TGTCTCCAGTTACTTTTGAGACTGTTATATTTTGGCTTGTATTAGAGACATGGACTTGGACTTGTATATTATTTATGTTTAGACTTGACAGGTTATATTTTATTGTCATGTTGTCTTTATCTTTCAGTCTTTACTTTATCATCTTAGAGTTGTGATTGAGCACTTATATATTATCATTGCTTGTCCTCCTTTCGGAGTTGACCATATTCTCGACAGATTTTGATATTATATATAAACTGTTGTTAGAGTAGAAAACCTACAGCGTTCTACGCCGTTTTTACGGTGAAGGCTGGGCGTTGTTACGCACACGTGCCCTTACCGCGGGTGCGGGTCGTGACAGTTTATAATATATCAACTAAACAAATATGAAACAAAATAAATAAAAATAAATATAACGAGCAGTAAATATAGCAAGGTATCTTGCTTGGTGGTTGTTAGGTGTTTCGACGACGTCCATGAGATGAAATCAACAAGTCAATAGAAGCTACAAGGGTGGAACTTTCGCAAACGTCCCCGGATGCTGAAACAAACATCACCAATATTTTTGGGATAAAGAAAATAACTAAGATTGACTACCCATAACTCTAATTCTAGACACATGAGCGAAACGGTAATTTTGGGTCAAACTAGTATCCGTCGTTGGACCCGCTTTGATCGAAAAGCATGCCAAATCCTATTGTCTCTAGAGTCATCAAAATATATGTTTACGGGTCTAGTTTTTCGATAAGAACTCAACTGTATGGCCAATTTTGGATTCCTATGAGCTGTACATAAAATTGCTCGTTGAATCAGATTGTGGGCCTGCCAAAATAGCGATCCGGTCAACTGTCTTAGAATCTGACCTAACTTGGCTCACAGGACCAGAAAAACGATACAAGTCCAATGACGCAAGTTTCGTCGTAAGGTGACGAACATGCAAAAAGTAATTGGGATATTTTTAAAGTGGCCGATATGACTTTCTTCAATGGATATGGGTCGAATTTATCGCGCACATGCAACCAATTCGAATTCCGTTAAAGCCCATACGTTCACGATGTCAATACGCACCTTTAAATACAACTGGTTCACGACCAAGTCACCCGGTTTGTCGGGACGGACCCCGTATCGAATATTTTTAGTTTTAGAAAACTATTTTTTTGTGTCGAATTTCGAACTAATTTTTCTAAACAGGTAATACACAAAAATTAAAACTAAAAATAGGATTTTGTATCCATATAGGTTGTCTACAAGTCTGTTTAGGTGGTTTTTCAAATAGGCTACTGGTTTGACAGAAATTGGCTTTCAAAGTTGGGGTTTCCAGACAGTTACTACGTTAAAAAAATCGAGTTTTTCCTTGATTTCGAAACTCTCTTCAAGGCTTGCACAATGCAATATAAACGAATCTATTTGAAGGAAAACAGAGAGGGTTAGGTTGTGGTTGTATATGAACAATTGATTCGAAAAATGGTCGATCAGTGGTGGAGAAATTAAGACGCTAAGTTACTGTGGCAGCTGCTAGTGCTATTGTCGCTGATGCTGTTCTCTCCTGCAGCTGCTGCGGCTTCAGTACTGCTGCAGGGATGGTCGGCCGACAACGGTGATACAGGGCGATCCAGGGGGTCGTGCATGGTTGCAGGGGATTGTAATCGGGTTTTCTTGGGTTCTTTGAGATTTTTCTATAGGTTAAAAAAAATTATATCGATACCACATATCGTTATATATATATATATATATATATATATATATATATATATATATATATATATATTGAATCCCAATCAAACTTCAATAAGATTTAGGTTAGAATTCAGTTCAGGTGGAAGAGAATCCAATACGGAATGAGGAAAAAAAAAATTTGAGGAAATTTGATAGAGATTTGATGTACAATGAAGATTTAAATTTTTTAAAATTTTTGAATAGCACATCAGTCGGATTTTTCCTAAGTTAGCTCACTCACGAGATTTCAAAATCTCGTGTATATATCACGAGATTTATATTAGCTCACTCACGAGATTTCAAAATCTCGTGATATATATATATATATATATATATATATATATATATTAGCTCACCTTACGACGAAGCTTTGCTCTCTTCTTAGTCTTCTTTTATGCCTTAATATATATATATATATATATATATATATATATATATATATATATATATATATATATATATATATATATAGCACCCATTCTTTTCAATCCAAAGTTGCTTATTCCAACAGAAGATGGCAATTGCTATTAAGCTTAGCTTTGCTCTCTTCTTAGTCTTCTTTTATGCTGGCAATGAGCAGACGTGTATTGTCACCTACGTCCTCTTCCAAACAATAGACACAGGCCTGCGTAACGGGAGCGACAAAGTTTTCCAAGTGCGGGTGGGAAACACCTACAGCTGCACTATCACCGGTGTCCGCATTCACGCGAACAGCTTCTCTCTAGCTCGATACCGGTAGACCCAAAGAATTTTAGAAAGGAAGGCGACCTCTACCTACTTAACAACGGCGAAGGCATTCCGACAGGAGGCGGCATCGACTTCAACTACGCTTCGAGCAGTCGCTACTCCATCTATATTGCTAGCTTCAAGGCTGGCTGCTGATGAGAAGTTGGTGAACTTGTTTGGATTATTTATTCCAATAATAATAGTAATCAAGAACTGAATGTTAACATATAGTGCTTCTTGAAACTAATTAGTACGAGTAATTTGCTAAATATTCATGGACTAATAACGATTCTCAAATTATTGTTGTTCAAAAAAAAAGAAAAAAAAAAGAAAAGAATATATATATATATATATATATATATATATATATATATGTGCCAATGATCCCTAATCTAGTGGTAGTGGTGAGGCATGCGGCCCAAGTGGTCATGAGTTCGAATCTCACTGGGAACGATTCCGGAAACTAATTACCCTTCCTTCATAAATAAATATATATATATATATATATATATATATATATATATATATATATATATATATATATATATATGTTGGAGTTTTGGCCTTTCCTTTAGAAAGTTTAGTCCCACATCCGATAGGCCAAAGAGTTTGTATCTCTATATATTAGCTTTGCTATTATTGGAGATGCACATGTGGTGTGGAGGTGCACATGGGTTTGCCATGTGGGATTATTTTTCTAATGAAAAAAAAGGCTAAAATCAACAATTAAAGCATTTATGCTTTTTGCTCTTGGAAAATTTATTTCCATGGGAGCTAAGCCCCGTAGGGGCTTAGCGACTCGGACTCGGACTCGGACTCGGGCTCATGGGCTCATGAGCCACGTTGCGCAAGTCCAGTTGCGCTACCCAGTTGCGCATGCCCAGGTACGCAAGCCCAGTTGCGCTGCCCAGATACGCGTCCAGGTTGCGCTCAGGGTGCGCTGGGTTGTACTGGATTGCACTGGTTGTGCAATGTGCGCAGTGTGCGAGTGGGTGTGCGCAGTTGGCAGCAGAACGTGCGTTTGCATGTTCTGGGCGGTTGCTACATGTTCAGGGTGGTTATTACCACGTCCCTAACTTTGTGGCAACCGACCAGTTGCTGCAGGGCCTATATAAGGCATCCTCTCTCTCAAGGCTCATGACAAAAGAAAAAGAGAAGCCACCGCAGAAGGTTTACGAAGTGTTTTTTAGCACAAGTAAACAGAGCAACAGAAGTGTTCTTTAACACAGTTCTGATTCCAGCAGCCTTCAAGAGAGAGAGAAAAGGTGCCGCACCAGCGTTGCTCTTGCACGGGAGTTCGTGTCCGTCCGAGGAGTCAGAAGAGCAGAAGTGTTCCAAGTTCTCCGACGAACTTGCTGGTTCCTGTAAGCTGTTCGTGTAGGGCGAATAAAGCTTTGAGCAATGGTGATCATTCACCCCAGCAGGCCATCTTCCAAATTTCGCCTGTCATCTTCTTCGCTGCTGTGATTACGAAATCTGTTTAGATTCTCGTATATCATACGTTGCTGTGGATTACGAAATCTTTTTAGATTCTCGTAATACTTTAAACGAGATCTTTTTAGATCTTCGTTTTACTCGCGCAACCTTCCTAGAAGTGTTGCGTTGGAACATTATTTTTACAATTGCATTTTCTCTGTTTTCCATCGAAAAATTGCGCCCCAGCACTAACAATCTCAAAGCTTTATTGCTACGATGGAAAATATTAATGCTTCACTCCTCAATACTGACTTTTGAAAGTTAGAAAAGTTTGATGGAGAGCATTATCAAGTCTGAAAGAGGAAGGTTTATCTCACTCTTCAACTCAGAGACGTTGATCACGTGCTGCTTGAAGAGGAACCTACTGTTCCAGATACTGGGTCTGCTGCCGCGATCACTGCGGCTACTAAATTTCAGGCCAAGTGGAGAAGGGAGAATAGCATTTGCAGGTTGCTTATCCTGAATGCTATTGAGGATTCCCTAGCAGAATCCTACAGTAAGAAACCAATTGCCAGAGACATATGGGAATCTCTGGAGAAACTGTACGAAGAAGACAAAAACAGGAGCAAGATATTTGTGGTTGAAAAATATCACAAATGGCTCTTTGAGGACGAGAAGTCCATGCTGCCGCAGGTAAAAGAATTTATAAAGCTGCGACAGAAGTTGGAAGATGAGGCGATGCCCCTCCCTGACAAGTTCGTTGTTGGAGGGATTGTCTCAAAGCTCCCCGCTGGGTGGAGTAAGTTCTATGCAAACATGCATAGGAAGAAGCTAGAGATCAGCCTTGAAGATCTCTTACAAGAAATCTATGTTGAGGACCAGATACGGGCTCAACTGAAGGTGGACACGCTGTCCAAGCAATTGGCTAACGCCAATCTGGTTCAGTCCAAGGAACTAAGGGGAAAGCAGGCGGCTTTCTACAGCAAGAAGAAGGACCCTGACAATCTAAAAGTCAAAGGAACTTCTATCAAGAAAAAGAAGCCAAAGTCTCAAATGCCTTGCTTCAAGTGTGGCAAGAAGGGCCACTTTAAGAATGAGTGCAAAGCAAAAACCAAGCAATCAGAGCAAGGAGAGCCTAGTAAGGTATCTATGATCACTGACATTGTTGCTATGATTGCGCAGGTTGATGCGGTAAGGACTGACTCTAACTGGTGGGTAGACACTGGAGCCTCCTGCCATGTCTGCTCCAGTAAGGAGTGGTTCACCACCTACACCCCTACTTCTGAAGTGGTTATGATGGCGAACCAGGCACAAGCTGAAGTGCTCGGGATCGGGACGGTGGTATTGAAGCTGACTTTGGGGAAGTATCTGACGCTTCAAGGCGTGAAGCACGTACCTGCTATCGCCAAGAACCTGATCTCGAGAGGCCTACTCTGCAATGCAGGCCTCAGGATGGACATCAATGCTGGCCAGATGGTGATGTCTATCAAGGGAACATATTTCGGGAAAGCTTTTTATACCGAAGGAATGTTCAAAATTCAGCTTGTAAATCAGTCCAATATAATTAATGTGATTAATGAAATCACTCCTTCTGCTTATACTCTTGAGTTGAGGCATAATAGGCTAGGACATGTTCATTGTAAACGAATAAACAGAATGTCTAGTCTAGGACTTATCTCCAAATTTGGGGGTAAGGTAGAGAAATGTGAAGTTTGTGCTCAAACAAAGATCACAAGGAAACCCTTTCCTCGGGTTAATCGAAGTACAGATCTTCTGGAGTTGGTACACTCCGATATCTGTGATTTCAAACAGTTCTCTACAAAGGCCGGGATGAAGTATTTCATAACCTTCATCGATGACTTCTCAAAGTATGCGTTCGTCTACTTGCTGAAGGCTAAAGACGAAGCATTTGAGAAGTTCAAGGAGTTCAGAGCCGAAGCTGAGCGGCAGACTGGACAACAACTCAAAAGGATAAGAATTGATCGAGGTGGAGAGTACAGGTCTCATGAATTCGCATCATTCTGCAAAGAACATGGAATTGTCAATGAGACTACGGCTCCGTACTCTCCTCAATCAAACAGAGTAGCAGAGAGGAAGAACAGAACGTTAACAGAAATGATTAACTCAATGTTGTTGACTGCTGGTCTTCCTAAGTGCTACTGGGGAGAAGCTACGTTGATGGCCACTTTTATTCTAAATAGAGTGCCTCATGCAACTTCTGATATTACTCCTCATGAACTCTGGTTCAAGGTCAGACCTAACTTGAATGTCATTCGAGTGTGGGAGTGTCTGGCATATGTCAAGCTTCTAGATCTGAAGATTCAGAAGCTTGGGACAAGGACTACTAAGACGATCTTCTTGGGGTATGCCGAGAAGAGTGATGCTCGAAGATTTCTTGATATTGAGTCAAATCATATCATTGAATCTCGCGACGCAGAATATTTTGAAGACAAATTTGCAAGGCACAAGAATATTGTTCTTCCGGATGTTCCGGAGAATAATGAGGGTGCGCAAGAAACTGAAGTCTTTAATAAAGATGTGGTCCAAGAAGATGTTGTTGTTGAAACAACGATTGAACCAGAACAAGCTGAGCCGTCAGCTAAGCATGCGAGGAGGCCGAAGGACTTCGGAAGTGAGTTTGTCACCTATCATGTGGAAGCTGATCCGCTTACCTATAATGAGGCGATGAAGACCAGAGATACGATTTTCTGGAAGGAGGCGATTGACAATAAAATTGATTCCATCACCTCAAATAACACTTGGGTGTTGGTTGATCTTCCTGAAGGAGCGAAACCCATCGGATGCAAATGGATCTTCAAGAAGAAGATGAAAGCAGACGAAACTATTGACAAGTTCAAGGCTAGGTTGGTAGCCAAGGGGTTTTCTCAGAAGCAGAAGATTGACTATTTTGACACATATGCTCCAGTAGCCCGGATGACCACCATCAGAATGTTGATTGCTCTCGCATCAATACATAAGATGGTGATACATCAGATGGATGTGAATACGGCTTTCCTAAATGGCGAGCTGACCGAAGAGATTTACATGCAACAGCCAGAGGGATTTGTCATCAGGGGTCTTGAAGATAAAGTCTGCAAGTTGGTGAAATCTTTGTACGGTCTTAAACAGGCTCCCAAGTTGTGGCATGAGAAATTTGACAAAGTTATAAGGTCAAATGGCTACATGGTCAGTGATACAGACAAGTGTGTTTATACGAAGTTCGCTGATGGAAGAGGTGTGATCGTTTTTCTGTACGTGGACGACATGCTTATCCTAGGTACGGATATTAGCTGTGTCACGGAGATAAAGAAATTCATCTCAAGCAAGTTCAGTATGAAGGACTTGGGGGAAGCTGATGTGATCTTAGGGATCAAGATCATCCGGACAGACACTGGACTAGCGCTGTCACAGTCTCATTATATTGAAAAAATGATCACTCGTTATGGGTATCGGGATCTTCCAGGGATCGATACGTCGTACAGGTGTGATCTGAAGCTGAAGCCTAATTCAGAGGAAAGCATCAGGCAGCTGGAGTATGCAAGCGTAATGGGAAGTTTGATGTATGCTACTACTGCCACAAGGCCTGACATAGCTTTCGTCGTGGGAATGCTGAGTCGTTTCACGAGCAACCCAGGTGCTGAACAATGGAAAGCTGTGAAATGGGTGATGAGATATCTCAAGAAGACTCAGACATATGCACTGTACTACAGCGGAGATCCGCCGGTAGTGGAAGGCTTCAGTGATTGTCACGCCCCAGAACCAGAATACTGGAGAGCGGGGGCAGACATAGCCAGCTACGTATAATGAAATGGAATCCATCTCACCATACGGTCACGGCTGTCTAAATATGTGAGGGTTTATCTATAAACCATCAGTCTCTTAAGGTCATATATTATCATATTGTCTCAATCTCAACCAACTAATAATAATCACATGATATTAGATCACCAAATATACAATTGTAAGGCGTCCCAAACATTACATATCCAGATGATCATGAAGCTAGTCGTACAAAATGTAAGGACTAGCAAGAGTTAAGTCATACATGATCAACCCCCAGGGCTTGTCAATTATGTTACAGCCCGTAGGCAGACAGTAAGTAAGTACAATCGAGCTAACACTTGCTCGTCGGCTAAACGCCTCAAAAGAATAATTTACAATATTACAGTGAGAGAACAAAAGAAACCCACTCGATGCCCTGGTTACGCCTGGTGGTCACCATCGGGCTGGAAGACAGGTAGATCCTCTGGAGCTGCTCTGGTATCTGGCCATACAAAACCAGCTGGGTCAGACCCCAAAAAGAGCAAGTGCCACAAAGGAGGCTTCACTTAAGAACTAAAACCAGCAAATTAGCACAATAATATAATTACATAATAAGAGACAGTAATTTAAGAAAAAGCATGATGGGTAAATATAAAAGACAATCTTGTATAGAATCACTAAAAAGACAGTACATAATGGGAAAGCGTGACAGGATGATATACGATGAGATAACCATGAGACTATTCAGATGGCCAGGTTACAACCCGTAAACCAAACAAGGACCGGGGTTGTAACCCTTCGTCTGAAAGAAACTTGGTTTCTCTCACCATTTATCGGCAATATAAATATAATAAATCAGGATATGCATTTATTCATGATATAGAATTAAAATAAAGCACGAGTAAGCATGTCATGACAGAAATTGTACAGGATCAGGACGAGACAAGACTGGACTAGACACCATCCAATCAATCACGGCCAAGCAAGTACTACGGCTTACTACTTTAACTAACTAGGGTTATCACAGGTCTAGTTACTAGCAAGATGCAATGAGAATTCCAAGTCCGGTTACCTGTTTGTTACTACCTGAGTGATCCCAGCAAGAAAAGAAAAAGATAGCAGGATATAGCAGACACACTGTAGTAAGATATATGTATCCTAAGGTGCCACGCTCGACGGCGGGCTGGAAGTGCGCTCATCTCGACGGATAGCAACAAATCCCAAGTATATATATATATAAGGCCGGGACCAAAGGGGCAACAGGTAACTGGGAAATTCTCCATGAACTATTTGATCCATCTAGTCATTAACCTAGCCAGATTCAATATGAATCCCTGACCGTGGTACTCAGGGATCATGCCCTAGACATGATACAAGACACACAGGACTCGTAGTTTATACAAGCACAATCAATACAAACAACTACGGTGTCCAGGCCAATCATTATCACTATTACTTATCAAGAGTGCGCCACGATGGGCCACTATCAAGCATGTCAGGGTACTTGTCAGGAGTACACCACTACGGGTGACTGTCATGTCATGTGTAGCAGGTCAAATTATCAGGTCAAGTTATCAGGTCAGAAGTGCACCACGGCGGGCCACTATCAAGCATGTCAGAGAATACCAGGATCATACTTCACAGAAAACCCAAAAACCGAACTAGTCAGAAACAAATACATGAAAAATCGTGTTAGGCCGTGTCGGGTCAAGATAGTCGTACTGTGTTGAACAGATCTCAAAAAAACCCAATCCACAAAAGAGAAACCAAGTCGAGAAATAAAACCAATACTCCAAAAGCCAATGGGTTAAGCAAGGGGTCAGGGGAGCAGCGTACGCACAAAAGTCACGCACACAGGGGAGCTGCATACGAGAAAAGTCACGCACGCAGAGCAGCGTACGCGAAAAGTCACGCACGCAGGAGAGCTGCGTACGAGAAAAGTCACGCACGCAGAGGGGCTGCGTACGAGAAAAGTCATGCACGCAGAGGGGCTGCGTACGGGAAAAGTCACGCACGCAGAAGGGCTGCGTAAGAGAAAAGTCACGCACGCAGAGCAGCGTACGCAAAAAGTTACGCACGCAGGAGAGCTGCGTACGAGAAAAGTCACGCACACAGGAGGGCTGCGTACGAGAAAAGTCACGCACGCAGAGGGGCTGCGTACGAGAAAAGTCACGCACGCAGAGGGGCTGCGTACGGGAAAAGTCACGCACGCAGAGGGGCTGCGTACGGGAAAAGTCACGCACACAGAGGGGCATACGAGAAAAGTCACGCACGCAGAGGGGCGTACGCAAAAAGTCACGCACGCAGGAGACACGCTTCCAACAGGAAGCGTACCCAAGGCTACGTACGCAAGAGACACGCTTCCAACAGGAAGCGTACCCAAGGCTGCGTACGCAAGGGACACGCTTCCAACAAGAAGCGTGCCCAAGGCTCAGTGGCGTAAGCTAAGAAGCTCTGCACACTGCTCACTGTCTTCTCCAAACAGCAAGAACTCCATTGTTGAACCCAAGCTTCAAAGCATCACAACTTGGCCATCCGAACTCCAAATTCGGACTTCCAAAGCTCCATCTTGGGTGAAATCGAAATCTCTTCCACATGGAAACATCAAAACCCATAAACATCCAACTAAAATAGATCAAACCATGCAAAATCCAAAAATAAGAAAAACTTAGATCTAGAACAATAGAGACTCCAAATCACAAAATTTCAAGTTCTAATGTTGATCACCATGTCCTAATCTAGCTAATGGACAAATAAAAGAGGGTTCTCAAGTGATGGCAAGGTGCACTTGCCTATGGGTGGATGTTGTGTAGAGGAAGGGGAAGAAGAAGAAGAGAAAATTTAATGGAGGTGGTAATAAAGAGAGAGAAAGGTAGGTGGGGATTATAAAGAGGGTGGGATGTGGTGTGTTGAGGGTGGAGCATAGGCTAAGGTGTTCCAATACACATAAACCAAACCAAACCAACCCGAACCAATTAAAACCGAGCCAAGACAAAACCCAAAATACGAGAAATACCGAAATTCCACAAGTTGAGAAAAATAAAAATACATGCCAAAATCCAGATACGAATATAAATACGAAATACGGGAAATACGGAAAATGAGGGTGACAACTCTACCCACCTTAAAAGAATTCTATCCTCGAAATTTAATCAAGGAGCTAGAGATTGTCACGACCAGCTATACTAAGCACAGGCAAGCTACACTAAGCAGTTCAATCATACAATCATACAATGCAAGCAAGGAAGGTAAAACGTAAGGCATAAGAAAGACATTACACCTTACGAGTCAAACAAGTCGGGATATCGTGATCGGATGTCATCCTCACACTCCCACATTTGACTCTTCCAAGGAGCGATGAACTCAAGCAACATGAACTAAACTGATAGCCTTGCGCTTGAGGTCCCTCCTTTTGGTCAAACAGGGACACGGGTCTTTCCTCATACGAAAAGGTTGGTACCAATAACCATTTTCAAATGATCTAGGACATGGCTCGGGTCCGGAATATACCGTTGTAATTAGGGTAGATGAAACATGGCATGTGTCCCGCATAACGACGGCGGAAAGCAAGACAATAGGACACAGATACCTCTTTGTCGATTCTGGATCTGGGCCTGGGCCAGGGCGAACTGTTGAGGCCTCTGCTGCTGGAAGACCTGGGCCTAAGATGGCAATGGACCCGGGAATGGGAGCTGCTGTGGTTGGTGAACTGGAGCTGGTTCTGGTGCTGGTGCTGGTGCTGGTCCCATAACCGAGGGACTAGTTACTGACGACGATGATCTGTTCCTGAACGGACAAGATCCTATCATGTGGTCCGGCGAACCACAAACCAAGCACAATCCCTGTGCTCTACGGCACTCAGTAACAACATGCCCGAGCTTCCCGCAATAAGAACAACCTGTTGCGAAAGGCCGCTTCTGCTTCTGCTGCTGGGGATAGGTCGGGGCAGAATACTGTAAGGAGGTCACCGAATCTGTCCTCTGGGGAACTCCAATAGTCAAGGCCCTAGCTGTTGGGGCCGGTGCTGAGGACTGGGTCATCTGGCCGTGAGACCGCTTCCGATCTCCAGTCCGGTCCGCTATCCTTCGGGAAGTGTACTCATGCCTCCTCGCTGCTCGCAAGATGGCATCAAAAGTTTTGTGCTCGAACTGCTCTACTGCCAGTATGATCTCCAAGTGGAGTCCCTGCTGAAATTGCAGTGCTCTGTCTAGCTCGGTTGCCACCAAGGTGGGAGCAAACCGACTCAACCTTGAAAACTCGGCCGCATATCCGTCGACCGTCCTGTTCATCTGCCAGAGAAGACTAAACCTGGTCTGCAGGTCATACCTAGCCACTGCGTCAAAGTACTTGGTCTGGAACATATCACTGAATACCGCCCACATGACAGGCGTACCCAAACTAACTGCTTGTATAGCCCACCAGCTGCGGGCTAGATCTAGAAACTGCAGGCGCACCACCGCCACCTTCTCTGCTTCAGGGGTCCTGGCTACCTCCAAGATAACTTCAATGTCATATAGCCAGGCATCTACAGCAATAGCATCCTCGCTGCCATCGAAGAAGGGAGGGTTCAGGCGCTTGAAATTGTTGACCGCACTGTTCCCTCGAGGACCAATTCCGCTCATAGCATCTTGTACTGCTTGCTGCAAGGCATCACCTCGACGATCCTGAGATGCAAGCAACTCACGGATGAGCCCTATCAAGACCCCATCCTCTGACCCTGCTGGCTGAACTGGCTGGACTGGGGCACTGGTTCTCCAGAAGGCATGGCTCGAGAGGCGGCTGCTGAGAACTGATCTTGATCTTCTTGCTGTTGCTGGGCTGCCGGCCGGACTTCTTCTGGCTGATCAATAGGAGCGATGCCGCTGAAGCAATGACATCAGGGATATTAAGGAAGGACTAGGATAGAACAATGATGCAAGCATGTTATCAAGTCAGGAATCCAAGGAGATAAGAAGATACGAGTGGAGATCAAATGCGAGTACAGATTGAGACATCTATCTGGTAAACCCTCATATTTTTTGATTGACAAGACCTGCATGGGCCACCACTTAAACCATGTCACGCCCCAGAACCAGAATACTGGAGAGCGGGGGCAGACATAGCCAGCTACGTATAATGAAATAGAATCCATCTCACCATACGGTCACGGCTGTCTAGATATGTGAGGGTTTATCTACAAACCATCAGTCTCATAAGGTCATATATTATCCTATTGTCTCAATCTCAACCAACTAATAATAATCACAAGATATCAGATCACCAAATATACAATTGTAAGGCGTCCCAAACATTACATATCCAGATGATCATGAAGCTAGTCGTACAAAATGTAAGGACTAGCAAGAGTTAAGTCATACATGATCAACCCCCGGGGCTTGTCAATCATGTTACAGCCCGTAGGCAGACAGTAAGTAAGTACAATCGAGCTAACACTTGCTCGTCGGCTAAACGCCTCAAAAGAATAATTTATAATATTACAGTGAGAGAACAAAAAAAACCCACTCGATGCCCTGGTTACGCCTGGTGGTCACCATCGGGCTGGAAGACAGGTAGATCCTCTGGAGCTGCTCTGGTATCTGGCCGTACAAAACCAGCTAGGTCAGACCCCAGAAAGAGCAAGTGCCACAAAGGAGGCTTCACTTAAGAACTAAAACCAGCAAATTAGCACAATAATATAATTACATAATAAGAGACAGTAATTTAAGAAAAAGTATGATGGGTAAATATAAAAGACAATCTTGTATAGAATCACTAAAAAGACAGGACATAATGGGAAAGCGTGACAGGATGATATACGATGAGATAACCATGGGACTATTCAGATGGCCAGGTTACAACCCGTAAACCAAATAAGGACCGGGGTTGTAACCCTTCGTCTGAACGGAACTTGGTTTCTCTCACCATTTATCGGCAAGATAAATATCAGAAATCAGGATATGCAATTATTCATGATATAGAATTAAAATAAAGCACGAGTAAGCATGTCATGACAGAAATTGTACAGGATCAGGACGAGACAAGACTGGACTAGACACCATCCAATCAATCACGGCCAAGCAAGTACTACGGCTTACTACTTTAACTAACTAGGGTTATCACAGGTCTAGTTACTAGCAAGATGCAATGAGAATTCCAAGTCCGGTTACCTGTTTGTTACTACCTGAGTGATCCCAGCAAGAAAAGGAAAAGATAGCAGGATATAGCAGACACACTGTAGTAAGATATATGTGTCCTAAGGTACCACGCTCGACGGCGGGCTGAAAGTGCGCTCATCTCGACGGATAGCAACAAATCCCAAGTATATATATATATATAAGGCCGGGACCAAAGGGGCAACAGGTAACTGGAAAATTCTCCATGAACTATTTGATCCATCTAGTCATTAACCTAGCCAGATTCAATATGAATCCCTGACCGTGGTACTCAGGGATCATGCCCTAGACATGATGCAAGACACACAGGACTCGTAATTTATACAAGCAAAATCAATGCAAACAACCACGGTGTCCAGACGAATCATTATCACTATTACTTATCAAGAGTGCGCCACGACGGGCCACTATCAAGCATGTCAGGGTACTTGTCCGGAGTGCACTACTACGGGTCACTGTCGTATCATGTGTAGCAGGTCAAATTATCAGGTCAGGAGTGCACCACGGCGGGCCACTATCAAGCATGTCAGAGAATACCAGGATCATACTTCACAGAAAACCCGAAAACCGAACTAGTCAGAAACAAATACTTGAAAAATCGTATTAGGCCGTGTCGGGTCAAGATAGTCGTGCTGTGTTGAACAGATCTCAGAAAAACCCAATCCACAAAAGAGAAACCAAGTCGAGAAATAAAACCAATACTCCAAAAGCCAATGGATTAAGCAAGGGGTCAGGGGAGCAGCGTACGCACAAAAGTCACACACGCAGGGGAGCTGCGTACGAGAAAAGTCACGTACGGAGAGCAGCGTACGCGAAAAGTCACGCACGCAGGAGAGCTGCGTACGAGAAAAGTCACGCACGCAGAGGGGCTGCGTACGAGAAAAGTCACGCACGCAGAGGGGTTGCGTACGGGAAAAGTCACGCACGCAGAAGGGCTACGTACGAGAAAAGTCACGCCAGCGTACGCGAAAAGTCACGCACGCAGGAGAGCTGCGTACGAGAAAAGTCACGCACGCAGGAGGGCTGCGTACGAGAAAAGTCACGCACGCAGAGGGGCTGCGTACGAGAAAAGTCACGCACGCAGAGGGGCTGCGTACTGGAAAAGTCACGCACGCAGAGGGGCTGCGTACGGGAAAAGTCACGCACGCAGAGGGGCGTACGAGAAAAGTCACGCACGCAGAGGGGCGTACGCGAAAAGTCACGCACGCAGGAGACACGCTTCCAATAGGAAGCGTACCCAAGGCTGCGTACGCAAGAGACACGCTTCCAACAGTAAGCGTACCCAAGGCTGCGTACGCAAGGGACACGCTTCCAACAGGAAACGTACCCAAGGCTCAGTGGCGTAAGCTAAGAAGCTCTGCACACTGCTCACTGTCTTCTCCAAACAGCAAGAACTCCATTGTTGAACCCAAGCTTCAAAGCATCACAACTTGGCCATCCGAACTCCAAATTCGGACTTCCAAAGCTCTATCTTGGGTGAAATCAAAATCTCTTCCACATGGAAACATCAAAACCCATAAACATCCAACTAAAATAGATCAAACCATGCAAAATCTAAAAATAAGGAAAACTTAGATCTAGAACAATGGAGACTCCAAATCACAAAATTTTAAGTTCTAATGTTGATCACCATGTCCTAATCTAGCTAATGGACAAATAAAAGAGGGTTCTCAAGTGATGGCAAGGTGCACTTGCCTATGGGTGGATGTTGTGTAGAGGAAGGAGAAGAAGAAGAAGAGAAAATTTAATGGAGGTGGTAATGAAGAGAGAGAGAGGTAGGTGGGGATTATAAAGAGGGTGGGATGTGGTGTGTTGAGGGTGGAGCATAGGCTAAGGTGTTCCAATACACATAAACCAAACCAAACCAACCCAAACCAATTAAAACCGAACCAAGACAAAACCCAAAATACGAGAAATACCGAAATTCCACAAGTCGAGAAAAATAAAAATACATGCCAAAATCCAGATACGAATATAAATATAAAATACGGGAAATATGGAAAATGAGGGTGACAGTGATGCCAGCTGGTGCTCAGAGGTGGAGAGCGAGAGGTCCACAGGTGGATTTATTTTCACAATGGATGGTGCTGCTATATCATGGAAGTCGAAGAAGCAGACTATGCTCTCGCGGTCATCCATGGAATCTGAGTTCTTTACACTTGATACCGCAGCTGGGGAAGTAGAATGGCTTCGGAAGCTCATGTATGATCTTCCAATGGTTGGGGCACAAATACCGGCGATACCGATATACTGCGACAACCAGGCGACTGCGGCGGTGGCATCAAATGACCTCTTCAACGGGAAGAAGAGGACTGTGCGGTTGAAGCACAGGGCAGTACACGATCTTATCAAGAGAGGTGTTATTGCAGTGATTGATGTTCGGAGTCAGGAGAACCTGGCGGATCCGTTCACCAAGGGCCTCAAGCGCCAGCTGGTCGATGACACAGCTTGTAAAATGGGCTTGAAGGCATTCTGATATTTTATTATTGTATTCCTACCATAAAGTTTTATGCTATTAGTTCAAAGATTTATCTACTAGGCATCTAGCTTTTGGTTTAAGGAAGGACCACTAATCGGAAGAATATCAGGAACGGTGGGTACATATTCTATTGGGCATGGAGAGGTTACGGACCTATAACCACTGTTGTCTACTGTTATTTTCTGCGAAAAATGATTCATGTGGGAAGGTTGGCTTAAATGCCTTAATGAGTTCTCAGGCAGAGTGAATGCCTGGTGTGCTTTACAGGAAGCACCGTAGAGCAGCACTACAAGGAGTAAAACTCCATGCTACAGTGGGGTGACTCCACGATGAGGTTCCTATATGTGGGGTGCTGCCCAGGAATAGGATAAAGCCTCGGCTTTGCAGGCCAAGTCACAGCGGCGTAGCACCGCAAATAGGTAGTTAGCCTAATACTGTATGTTAAAATAAAGAGGGGTGTAGTCAGCACTACAAAGAGGAGGAGTTCCTCATATTACAGTGGCATGACACCACGATGAGGTACCCGATTAGAGATAAAGCCTCGGCCTTGCAAGCCATGTCGTTGCGGCATAACACCGCAAAAGGATCCTAAGGCTTCATACTGGGTAGTTTGGCACTACAAAGAGGCAGTTGCCTCATGCTACAGTAGTATGACACTACAAAGGTTCCCAGATATGGGGTGATTCCCAGAGAGGGGTAATGCCTTGGCTTTAATCCATGTCATAGCGGCGTAGCACCGCAAGGGAAGCGCAAAGCGCTTCATGCCATGTCTCTTTATAATAAACTCACCTATAGTGTATGGACAAAGAGATATCAGGCCGTCTCTTGAGGGTAAACTTGTAGACGCCTAAAATTATACACTGAAACCAGGCTGGCACAGGAACTTTAATGTGTAGCCAGAAGCACACGTAACTACATTATGCGAGTGGAAAAAATTTCAGCTATGATACAAAATTCAAGGCTTAGTCCATTCTTGTATTGTAGTCTGTTGTTTGACCCACACGGGAAGATTCAAGTCGTAAGCGACATCTCTCCTAATGCATGATGGATAGTTACTGTGGGGAACACTTATACCCATATATATATAGAGATATGTGGGGGATTGTTGGAGGTTTGGCCTTTCCTTTCGAAAGTTTAGTCCCACAACGGATAGGCCAAAGAGTTTGTATCTTTATATATTAGCTTTGCTATTATTGGAGATGCACATGTGGTGTGGAGGTGCACATGGGTTTGTCATGTGGGGTTATTTTTCTAATGGAAAAAGGCTAAAATCAATAATTAAAGCATTCATGCTTTTTGCTCTTGGAAAATTTATTTCCATGGGAGCTAAGCCCCGTATGGGCTTAGCGACTCAGACTTGGACTCGGACTCGGACTCGGGCTCATGAGGCGTAATGTGGCATTTTGTTGGCACACTTTGCACTTAGCACGTCAGCATCGTCGCTAGGAGCATAGTGCGCTTTAGTTGTGCTCGTTGCGCGAGCTACTTGCGCAGCCACGTTGCGCAAGCCCAGTTGTGCTGCCCAGTTGCGCATTCTCAGGTGCACAAGCCCAGTTGCGCTATCCAGGTGCGCGCCCAGGTTGCGCTTAGGTTGTGCTTGGTTGCGCTGGGTTGCGCAGGGTTGTGCTGGATTGTGCTGGTTGTGCTAGTTGCGTAATGTGCACAGTGTACACAGTGCGCAGTGTGCGCAGTGTGCACAGTGTGTGCAGTGCACACAGTATATGCAGTTCAGTGTGCAATGTGCGCAGTGTGCCCAGTGCGCAGTGTGCGCAGTGCGTGCAGTGCGCACAGTATGCACAGTACACAATGTGTGCAGTGTGCGCAGTACGCAATGTGTGCAGTGCGCAATGTGCGCAGTGCGCAATGTGCGCAGTGCGTACAGCGTACGCAGTATGCGCAGTTCAGTGCACGATCTGTCACGCAAAGTGCAATGAGCGCTGGGTGTGCGCAGTTGGCAGCAGAACGTGCATTTGCATGTTCTGGGCGGTTGCTACAAGTTCGGGGTGGTTGTTACCACGTCCCTAACTGTGTGGCAACCGACTAGTTGCTACAGGGCCTATATAAGGCATCGTCTCTCTCAAGGCTCATGACAGAAGAAAAAGAGAAGCTACCACAAAAGGTTTATGAAGTATTTTTTAGCACAAGTAAACAGAGCAACAGAAGTGTTCTTTAACACAGTTCTGATTCCAGCAGCCTTCAAGAGAGAGAAGAAAGGCACCGCACCAGCGTTGCTCTTGCACGGGAGTTCGTATCCGTCCGAGGAGTCAGAAGAGCAGAAGTGTTCCAAGTTCTCCGACGAACTTGCTGGTTTCTGGAAGCTGTTCGTGTAGGGCGAATAAAGCTTTAAGCAACGGTGATCATTCACCGTAGCAGGCCATCTTCCATATTTCGCCTGTCATCTTCTTCGCTGCTGTGATTACGAAATCTGTTTAGATTCTCGTATATTATACGTTGCTGTAGATTATGAAATCTTTTTAGATTCTCGTAATACTTTAAACGAGATCTTTTTAGATCTTCGTTTTACTCGTACAACCTTCCTAGAAGTGTTGCGTTGGAATATTGTTTTTACAATTGTTTCATTTTCTCTGTTTTCCATCGAAAAATTGTGTCCCGGCACTATATATATATATATATATAGCAAATGACCTCTAGCCTAGTGGTTAAGAGTGATGCATGCGGCCCAAGTGGTCGGGAGTTCGAGCCTCAGTGGAGGTGAGTTTGCCACAAGTACCCATTGCTTCAAATATATATATATATATATATATATATATATATATATATATATATATATATTTGGGTCAACGAAGGTATTGCCAGTATTGTTCAGACCGGTGGGGAGATTTTGATTCGTGCGATGGTGCTTAGTGTGGAGTACGCTGAGGAGCAGCAGGAGGGAGGTAATCTTGGCACGAATAAATTGAGCCTTGGTCAGTTGGGTTGATGATCCTAGCTGGGGATCCTCCTTCATGTTGACGGTGGTGTACGGGGGATGTATGGTCTATGATAGGAGTTTGCTCTGGGATTACCTGCTGCAGATCTAAGCTGCCTTGCTCTGGGATTACCTGCTGCAGATCCAAGCTGCCTCTCTGGGAGTCCCCTGGCTCTATGGAGGTGATTTTAATGCCGTATTGAGGATGAAGAAGAAAATCGGTAGCCTCCTCCGATCACAGCCTCGATGTTCGAATTTGCTCAGTTTGTATTCCAAGCTAGCTTGGTGCATGACACTTTTGTTGGCATTCCATTTACTTGGACTAATAACCAAAGGGGGTATAAATGGCAACGATCGAGACTTGACAGAGTCTTCTTGGATGGCAACTGGATCGAGGCGGAGTTCTCCACTATGGTGGAACATTTGAATGATACCAAATCTGACCATTGTCCTTTACTGGTTGAGGTATCTCTCCTTCCTCCCAGGTCTGCAGGCCATTTAGCACTTCATGGGTGAGGTACGATCGGCGTGGGTCTCTACTTCCCATGCCAACCCGATGTTCTGTATCATGAGCTGCCTCAAAGCTGTGAGAAAGAGGCTCGGAGTTTGGAGCAGAGCTACCTTCGGGAATATATTTATGGAGGTAAAAAGGCTGAACAAAAGGTTTCTATAGCGGTTAGTGTAATGCCCCGTTCCGCACGAGGCATTTGGTTGGCTTATTAGATGGGATCAGAATATTGGACCGTGACTCAAGTTGGGAATCAGGAGAATTGAGACTGATGCAATCACACTTAGCTGGCTAGACGGAATGGGTATTAGAACGTGGCTTGCTGGTGGAGCTACGCTTAGTGGAATTATAGGTGAGTGGAACTGTCCTTCCTCCTCCTTACTCCTTCATGCTTAATAAATGAAGTATTGAAAGGCTATGAATTGTCCCTAAATGTCCCATATGTTAGTTGATGAATAAAAGATGCTTATGTTGAGAATTATTGAAAAGAACAACACATTGAACCGCTAATGTAGATTTGAGGCCTGAGATTGAATTGATAACATTGCCCCTTATGCTTAACGCTGCTGGAACAAGTAGACACTTGAATAATGAGATGCCTTATGAACGATAGAATAAGAAATGAACTGGCTATGCTATTGAATCAATAAACTGAGTGAAACACTAGAATCATGTACTCTCTATATATCTGTTGCAAGAATTTAAATGCTGCCTGTCCTTTATAAGAAATAAATGAATGAATAAATGTCCCTATGAAATGAATGAATGTTACGTTCCTCTTAAGAAAGGAATGAAATGAGATACGTTGCAATGAAGTATTGAATGAGAAATGATAAAGCTGGGATCGTTGAGATCACCGAATGAAATGATGGAAATAATGAAATGAATAAGTCATTGAATATGACTAATGATGCACTATTGCCTTTACTTTCCTTAATACATTTTACCATGCGATTTTATTCACAATCGAGTCGGACACGCATTCGCATGGTCATGGACAACTTGTATACAAGGTTTGAGTAATAATTTCCTCGAAAGGTTCCTAGGGCCCTGGGGACCGATTCGGCCTAGGAGAAAATAATGATGAGTGCTATGGGAGCACGGATAAGGCGGGATGGCATAGAGGCTCGCCACCTACTATGCTGACCGCATTATCTTGAAATGAAATGAAATGAAAAGAGTCCATATGGTTTAACAACATCAGTAACCATGTAGTCAGGATGCATGCTAATGAATGTTTTATGCAGGCAGCGTAAGTATATCTGATGACCTGTATTTGATGCAGGTATGAGAAGTCGGCTATTGGTAAGAATCATATAATCGTGATATTGTATATATTAGTTCAACTTGCCTGCTTAACATGCTAAATGAAAGAATGCTGTGTTGTTGCCTTTAAGAAATGAGATTCTATAACATGCTCAACATGTTAAATACGAATTTGCTAATGCATTGCCTTTTTCATCAATGCCATAACCTGTTGAATGATAACACCAAGTATGCTTAGATGATGCCTTACACAAAGAAATGATATTCCATGCTAAGACATGTTTACTTACTTCAATGTTTCTGCTCAAGAACTGTAAACTGATGCTAGGCCCATGTAGAAAGATCATTCTAATAAATGCTGCTTAAATAATTACTATAATGTTGGTTTAGGCGAGTGGGTTGGATTCTGCTCACCAGTACATAGATGATGTGCTGACCCACGTTTTGTGGGCAAGTGCTCGTGTTTGGAATGTTCTACACACGAAGATTGGCTTGTTTGGTTCCATGGCATCGAAGATTTGTTGGGCATACAGAAGCTCTCCTTGTACGAGATGATGTCTTCTGTTTATAAAAGGCATAATGTATGGAACATTGTAATTAGTTGTACCAGTGAGATTGTAAGCCAAGTCAGTATATCGAGTTGTCATCCAATGTATCCAAGTATCAAATGTAAACTTTGTAGCGTTGCTCAGTTGGCTTCCATTGTAAAGTGAGATTGGTTGTAGGCATTGTACTCCAATACAAGTCTTGTACTTTTCTTCAATTATCAATAAAGAGAATAAAGTTCTATATGTCTCTGTGTGGCTTCAAGTTGTCCTTTTATCTCCGCTGCTATAAAGAATAAATGTACTTCTACTCAATAAGAAACATTGTCCTCATATACTTCAATTTATCTGCTTCTACCGCTGCGATGTGTTCCTATTTGAAGAAAAATTGATTATGTACCATCTTTGCCTTGTACAAGTGCAATACCAGACTTGTACGGCATCACGCCCAAGCGAGGACGATCGATTCCAAGAGATAAAATATGTAGATAAATGACTCTACGAATCGGGGCGTGACAAATTGGTATCAGAGCACGGCTTTACGTCCTTGGTCTCTTCTTTGATTCGTTTCAAATCAAAGTTGCATCGACGATTAACCAAAGTTGCTTCCGCGATCACTCAACGTTGCTTCCGCGATTAAATCAAAGATTTGCTTCCGCGATTATGTTGTTGTTGTTCTGTAATCATCCTTATGTGGTTCATGTTTGAAAGTTCGTTGACCCTCTTGGCTGCTTACTGGATGTTCCATACAATAAGTCTAAATACATTGTGATGCCCCTGAATGAATGAATGTTATTAGTTTGGACACAAATAACCCAACAATGACTCGATGCCATAGTATGCTATATTGTGAATACAGTTTGGAATGTGGGAATAAAAAAGTGGCTATGTATGCTGCAACTAGTGAGAATTGCATGTGATTCTGGAAAAGAATTGTGAATAGGATAATTGATGGATGAGTTCAACAGAACCATTGAATTGACTCATGTGCGTCGGCTAAGTGCTTTCGAGACCCTAAGAATGTTGGCTTATAATATTGTGACCCCGAGATATTGGCTAAGTGTTGTGATCATTATAGATCACGAAAGTCCGGAATAGATTGAGTTGGTTTTTGTTTAAGGATGGCTTCGTTTCTGAGTGGTATATTGCCTCTACCACCTCAGAACGAGATGTATGTTGACCCTTTCCATAGAATAGCAATAAGACTATCTGTGGGTATTGGGTAGTGTCGAGACTTAGCTGGAAGTCATGTGTTGTTGCTAGATGACTCGAGTGTCCCTTGACGGTGATGTTATATTGAGTAGCGAGATTGTCGAAAATTGTAACTGGTGGCTTGGTTAGAAATTGTTTAGTCGAGTGATGACTCAGACTAGTAAGACCGTTAGTATGCTATGGATAAGTGGATTTGGCTAAAGAATGATGTGGCTTAGAATATCTGAATGTTGATTTCGAATGGTTGGATGCAAATCATATGTGGCTAATACAAAGTTGATTGCTAAGCTGGAAGTTTTGGAAAAGTTGTCGGTGAATCAAAGGAATATTAGATATCTGTGCCTTGACCTTAAGGTGTAATAGATGTTAACCCATCTTGATCACCAAAGGATAGTCGTTGCATATGTGCATGTTTGTTGAGGAATTGAATTGCACTAGAGAAGTAACAAGTAGTAACCCTGAATATTTTGTTGCATAGAGGATGGTTAAGTGATACATAAATCGTCGGATTGAATAGGATGAACTACTCGAACATGGCTGCATGAGAATTAAGAATGTCCATAAGATAGTTTGATGATTGAGAAACAATTGGGGACGAGAAATTACAAACGTGTTGGATAATGTCGGTATAGGTGATTGTTGGTTGGGATATAGATTGTTGGCTTATGACTTAGTGGTATGACTTTGTTATACAGACCGAATAGTATGATTCCATAGTTATGTTAAACTATCGGAATCAGTGACCCTTGAATAGTTAGCCTTGGCTTACGGGTTCGTGTGGGTCCAAAGGAATTGGAATAGAAATTGGATCGTTGGGAATTGACTTGATGGATTTTTGAATGATGTGAATCATATGTCGGGTTGGGAATTTACCGTAATGTTGTTAGATCGATCTTAGTCGATCGATGGGTAAGTCTAGAGTGAGCCTTTGTAGGAATTATTTCCTTGAGGAAGACACTAGATAAATAGACTTGACCCTAGAAACCGTGGGCTGCTTGACCAATTGTTGGCATAACCAACAGTGGCGGTTAGTGATTCAGACTGAGTTAATACCCATAGGTTTGGGTAGAGTTTCTTAGAACTGTTGGTTGCTTGTTGGCCTTAAGAATAAGAAATTAGTATAATCCTAGTAGCCGTCCACTCTAGGGAAGTCACCTGAATGATTAAGTTTAGCTGTCAGTGTAGCTAACCTTAGAGATTGATTAAATAATAGGTGACCATTGGAGACCCATAGGATAACCTTGTGGCATTGAATGAGAGATGGTGCTAATGAGTATTGACCTAAGGGAATGTATGCTTCAACTTGTGCCTTAAGAGATGTTTGACCCTTGAGGATTATATGTCGGCCATAAGTGGGAATTACAATCGTAAGGTAAGACTTGAGTGTACCTATAGTCGGGTAGCTAAGTTAACCTTGACTGTTGCATAGAATTATACCCTGACTCGGGTAATCGATAGTGGGTGATGTCGGATTGTATCTTTCAGAAAAAGATGAATTGCCTCGGTGAGAAATATGGTTGGATTTGGGAAGGAATATGATTGTATGTTGTGAATTCTTGATATGATTGGCTCTAAGTTAGACCCTTGATCGAATGTTAGAAATGTTATGCTTGGGTAGAGAGCTTAACCAAGTTGTCCTTGATGTTAAGTATTGTGGCCTGAAGGATAGTGATTGTGGCAAGTGAATAAGGTAATAAATCAATTGAAAGGATGCTAAGTCGGATTGGAAAAGAGAGTTATATTGTGGATGATCGAATCGCACTAACATAGAAGTTGGCTGAAGTACATATGTTTTGGGGACGCCTAAAATATGTGTATGGATCCAGCCGAAGTGATAGGTTACGACTGAGATAACATTATGGGAAGAATTTATTGTACTAGCACGGACTTTGGCTAAAATGCATATGTTTTGGGGATGCCTGAAATATGTGTATGGATCCAAACGAAGTGATGTATTGCGACCAAGATAGAATGCAAGAAAAATATTGGTGAATCAATGAGATGTTGCAAGTATTTGGAAAAAGAGAAAGATAGATGGAATCGTTTATGGATTAAAATGATACAGTTGAATAGCTATTTTGAAATGACCGAGTGGGCTGAAATCAATATTGAATTGAAGCTGAATGAATAACTCGTTGTGACTAAGTGAATCTAGTAGATGAGTTATTTCCTTAAGTTTTGAGGACGAAACTTTTTCTGAGTGGTATATTATGTAATGCCCCGCTCCGCACGAGGCATTTGGTTGGCTTATTAGATGGGATCAGAATATTGGACCGTGACTCAAGTTGGAAATCAGGAGAATTGAGACTGATGCAATCTCACTTAGCTGGCTAGACGGAATGGGTATTGGAACGTGGCTTGCTGGTGGAGCTACGCTTAGTGGAATTATGGGTGAGTGTAACTGTCCTTCCTCCTCCTTACTCCTTCATGCTTAATAAATGAAGTATTGAAAGGCTATGAACTATCCCTAAATGTCCCATATGTTAGTTGCTAAATAAAAGATGCTTATGTTGAGAATTATTGAAAAGAACAACACATTGAACCGCTAATGTAGATTGAGGCCTGAGATTGAATTGATAACATTGCCCTTTATGCTTAACGCTGCTGGAACAAGTAGACACTTGAATAATGAGATGCCTTATGAACGATAGAATAAGAAATGAACTGGCTATGCTATCGAATCAATGAACTGAGTGAAACACTAGAATCATGTACTCTCTATATATCTGTTGCAAGAATTTAAATGCTGCCTGTCCTTTATAAGAAATGAATGAATGAATAAATGTCCCTATGAAATGAATGAATGTTACGTTCCTCTTAAGAAAGGAATGAAATGAGATACGTTGCAATGAAGCAATGAATGAGAAATGATAAAGCTGGGATCGTTGAGATCACCGAATGAAATGATGGAAATGATGAAATAAATAAGTCATTGAATATGACTAATGATGCACTGTTGCCTTTACTTTCCTTAATACATTTTACCATGCGATTTTGTTCACAATCGAGTCGGACACGCATTCGCATGGTCATGGACAACTTGTATACAAGGTTTGAGTAATAATTTCCTCGAACGGTTCCTAGGGCCCTGGGGACCGATTCGGCCTAGGAGGAAATAATGATGAGTGCTATGGGAGCACGGATAAGGCAGGGTGGCATAGAGGCTCGCCACCTACTATGCTGACCGTATTATCTTGAAATAAAATGAAATGAAAAGAGTCCATATGGTTTAACAACACCAGTGACCATGTAGTCAAGATGCATGCTAATGAATGTTTTATGCAGGCAGCATAAGTATATCTGATAACCTGTATTTGATGCAGGTATAAGAAGTCGGCTATTGGTAAGAATCACATAATCGTGATATTGTATATATTAGTTCAACTTGCCTGCTTAACATGCTAAATGAAAGAATGCTGTGTTGTTGCCTTTAAGAAATGAGACTCTATAACATGCTCAACATGTTAAATACGAATTTGCTAATGCATTGCCTTTTTCATCAATGCCATAACCTGTTGAATGATAACACCAAGTATGCTTAGATGATGCCTTACACAAAGAAATGATATTCCATGCTAAGACATGTTTACTTACTTCAATGTTTCTGCTCAAGAACTGTAAACTGATGCTAGGCCCATGTAGAAAGATCATTCTAATAAATGCTGCTTAAATAATTACTATAATGTTGGTTTAGGCGAGTGGGTTGGATTCTGCTCGCCAGTACATAGATGATGTGCTGACCCACGTTTTGTGGGCAGGTGCTCGTGTTTGGAATGTTCTACACACGAAGATTGGCTTGTTTGGTTCCATGGCATCGAAGATTTGTTGGGCATACAGAAGCTCTCCTTGTACGAGATGATGTCTTCTGTTTATAAAGGGCATAATATTTGGAACATTGTAATCAGTTGTACCAGTGAGATTGTAAGCCAAGTCAGTATATCGAGTTGTCATCCAATGTATCCAAGTATCAAATGTAAACTTTGTAGCATTGCTCAGTTGGCTTCTATTGTAAAGTGAGATTAGTTGTAAGCATTGTACTCCAATACAAGTCTTGTACTTTTCTTCAATTATCAATAAAGAGAATAAAGTTCTATATGTCTCTGTGTGGCTTCAAGTTTTCCTTTTATCTCCGCTGCTATAAAGAATAAATGTACTTCTACTCAATGAGAAACATTGTCCTTATATACTTCAATTTATCTGCTTCTGCCGCTGCGATGTGTTCCTATTTGAAGAAAAATCGATTATGTACCATCTTTGCCTTGTACAAGTGCAATACCAGACTTGTACGGCATCACGCCCAAGCGAGAACGATCGATTCCAAGAGATAAAATATGTAGATAAATGATTCTACGAATCGGGACGTGACAAATTGGTATCAGAGCACGACTTTATGTCCTTGGTCTCTTCTTTGATTCGTTTCAAATCAAAGTTGCATCGACGATTAACCAAAGTTGCTTCCGCGATCACTCAACGTTGCTTCCGCGATTAAATCAAAGATTTGCTTCCGCGATTATGTTGTTGTTGTTCTGTAATCATCCTTATGTGGTTCATGTTTGAAAGTTCGTTGACCCTCTTGGCTGCTCACTGGATGTTCCATACAATAAGTCTAAATACATTGTGATGGCCCTGAATGAATGAATGTTGTTGGTTTGGACACAAATAACCCAACAATGACTCGATGCCATAGTATGCTATATTGTGAATACAGTTTGGAATGTGGGAATAAAGAAAGTGGCTATGTATGCTGCAACTAGTGAGAATTGCATGTGATTCTGGGAAAGAATTGTGAATGGGATAATTGATGGATGAGTTCAACAGAACCATTGAATTGACTCATGTGAGTCGGCTAAGTGCTTTCGAGACCCTAAGAATGTTGGCTTATAATATTGTGACCCCGAGATGTTGGCTAAGTGTTGTGATCATTATAGATCACGAAAGTCCGGAATAGATTGAGTTGGTTTTTGTTTAAGGATGGCTTCGTTTCTGAGTGGTATATTGCCTCTACCACCTCAGAACGAGATGTATGTTGACCCTATCCATAGAATAGCAATAAGACTATCTGTGGGTATTGGGTAGTGTCGAGACTTAGCTGGAAGTCATGTGTTGTTGCTAGATGACTCGAGTGTCCCTTGACGGTGATGTTATATTGAGTAGCGAGATTGTCGGAAATTATAACTGGTGGCTTGGTTAGAAATTGTTTAGTCGAGTGATGACTCAGACTAGTAAGACCGTTAGTATGCTATGGGTAAGTGGATTTGGCTAGAGAATGATGTGGCTTAGAATATCTGAATGTTGATTTCGAATGGTTGGATGCAAATCATATGTGGCTAATACAAAGTTGATTGCTAAGCTGGAAGTTTTGGAAAAGTTGTCGGTGAATCAAAGGAATATTAGATATCTGTGCCTTGACCCTAAGGTGTAATAGATGTTAACCCATCTTGATCACCAAAGGATAGTCGTTGCATATGTGTATATTTGCTGAGGAATTGAATTGCACTAGAGAAGTAACAAGTAGCAACCCTGAATATTTTGTTGCATAGAGGATGGTTAAGTGACACATAAATCGTCGAATTGAATAGGATGAACTACTCGAACATGGCTGCATGAGAATTAAGAATGCCCATAAGATAGTTTGATGATTGAGAAACAATTGGGGACGAGAAATTACAAACGTGTTGGATAATGTCGGTATAGGTGATTGTTGGTTGGGATATAGATTGTTGGCTTATGACTTAGTGGTATGACTTTGTTATACAGACCGAATAGTATGATTCCATAGTTATGTTAAACTATCGGAATCAGTGACCCTTGAATAGTTAGCCTTGGCTTACAGGTTCGTGTGGGTACAAAGGAATTGGAATAGAAATTGGATCGTTGGGAATTGACTTGATGGATTTTTGAATGATGTGAATCATATGTCGGGTTGGGAATTTACCGTAATGTTGTTAGATCGATCTTAGTCGATCGATGGGTAAGTCTAGAGTGAGCCTCTGTGAGAATTATTTCCTTGAGGAAGATACTAGATAAATAGACTTGATCCTAGAAACCGTGGGCTGCTTGACCAATTGTTGGCATAACCAACAGTGGCGGTTAGTGATTCAGACTGAGTTAATACCCATAGGTTTGGGTAAAGTTCCTTAGAACTGTTGGTTGCTTGTTGGCCTTAAGAATAAGAAATTAGTATAATCCTAGTAGCCGTCCACTCTAGGGAAGTCACCTGAATGATTAAGTTTAGCTGTCAGTGTAGCTAACCTTAGAGATTGATTGAATAATATGTGACCATTGGAGACCCATAGGATAACCTTGTGGCATTGAATGAGAGATGGTGCTAATGAGTATTGACCTAAGGGAATGTATGCTTCAACTTGTGCCTTAAGAGATGTTTGACCCTTGAGGATTATATGTCGGCCATAAGTGGGAATTACAATCGTAAGGTAAGACTTGAGTGTACCTATAGTCGGGTAGCTAAGTTAACCTTGACTGTTGCATAGAATTACACCCTGACTCGGGTAGTCGATAGTGGGTGATGTCGGATTGTATCTTTCAGAAAAAGATGAATTGCCTCGGTGAGAAATATGGTTGGATTTGGGAAGGAATATGATTGCATGTTGTGAATTCTTGATATGATTGGCTCTAAGTTAGACCCTTGATCGAATGTTAGAAATGTTATGCTTGGGTAGAGAGCTTAACCAAGTTGCCCTTGATGTTAAGTATTGTGGCCTAAAGGATAGTGATTGTGGCAAGTGAATAAGGTAATAAATCAATTGAAAGGATGCTAAGTTGGATTGGAAAAGAGAGTTATATTGTGGCTGATCGAATCGCACTAACATAGAAGTTGGCTGAAGTACATATGTTTTGGGGACGCCTAAAATATGTGTATGGATCCAGCCGAAGTAATAGGTTACGACTGAGATAACATTATGGCAAGAATTTATTGTACTAGCACGGACTTTGGCTGAAATGCATATGTTTTGGGGACGCCTGAAATATGTGTATGGATCCAAACAAAGTGATGTATTGCGACCAAGATAGAATGCAAGGAAAATATTGGTGAATCAATGAGATGTTGCAAGTATTTGGAAAAAGAGAAAGATGGATGGAATCGTTTATGGATTAAAATGATACAGTTGAATAGCTATTTTGAAATGACCGAGTGGGCTGAAATCAATATTGAATTGAAGCTGAATGAATAACTCGTTGTGACTAAGTGAATCTAGTAGATGAGTTATTTCCTTAAGTTTTGAGGACGAAACTTTTTCTGAGTGGTATATTATGTAATGCCCCGCTCCGCACGAGGCATTTGGTTGGCTTATTAGATGGGATCAGAATATTGGACCGTGACTCAAGTTGGGAATCAGGAGAATTGAGACTGATGCAATCTCACTTAGCTGGCTAGACGGAATGGGTATTGGAACGTGGCTTGCTGGTGGAGCTACGCTTAGTAGAATTATGGGTGAGTGGAACTGTCCTTCCTCCTCCTTACTCCTTCATGCTTAATAAATGAAGTATTGAAAGGCTATGAACTGTCCCTAAATGTCCCATATGTTAGTTGCTAAATAAAAGATGCTTATGTTGAGAATTATTGAAAAGAACAACACATTGAACCGCTAATGTAGATTTGAGGCCTGAGATTGAATTGATAACATTGCCCTTTATGCTTAACGCTGCTGGAACAAGTAGACACTTGAATAATGAGATGCCTTATGAACGATAGAATAAGAAATGAACTGGCTATGCTATCGAATCAATGAACTGAGTGAAACACTAGAATCATGTACTCTCTATATATCTGTTGCAAGAATTTAAATGCTGCCTGTCCTTTATAAGAAATGAATGAATGAATAAATGTCCCTATGAAATGAATGAATGTTACGTTCCTCTTAAGAAAGGAATGAAATGAGATACGTTGCAATGAAGCAATGAATGAGAAATGATAAAGCTGGGATCGTTGAGATCACCGAATGAAATGATGGAAATGATGAAATAAATAAGTCATTGAATATGACTAATGATGCACTGTTGCCTTTACTTTCCTTAATACATTTTACCATGCGATTTTGTTCACAATCGAGTCGGACACGTATTCGCATGGTCATGGACAACTTGTATACAAGGTTTGAGTAATAATTTCCTCGAACGGTTCCTAGGGCCCTGGGGACCGATTCGGCCTAGGAGGAAATAATGATGAGTGCTATGGGAGCACGGATAAGGCGGGGTGGCATAGAGGCTCGCCACCTACTATGCTGACCGCATTATCTTGAAATAAAATGAAATAAAAAGAGTCCATATGGTTTAACAACACCAGTGACCATGTAGTCAGGATGCATGCTAATGAATGTTTTATGCAGGCAGCGTAAGTATATCTGATAACCTGTATTTGATGCAGGTATGAGAAGTCGGCTATTGGTAAGAGTCACATAATCGTGATATTGTATATATTAGTTCAACTTGCCTGCTTAACATGCTAAATGAAAGAATGCTGTGTTGTTGCCTTTAAGAAATGAGACTCTATAACATGTTCAACATGTTAAATACGAATTTGCTAATGCATTGCCTTTTTCATCAATGCCATAACCTGTTGAATGATAACACCAAGTATACTTAGATGATGCCTTACACAAAGAAATGATATTCCATGCTAAGACATGTTTACTTACTTCAATGTTTCTGCTCAAGAACTGTAAACTGATGCTAGGCCCATGTAGAAAGATCATTCTAATAAATGCTGCTTAAATAATTACTATAATGTTGGTTTAGGCGAGTGGGTTGGATTCTGCTCGCCAGTACATAGATGATGTGCTGACCCACGTTTTGTGGGCAGGTGCTCGTGTTTGGAATATTCTACACACGAAGATTGGCTTATTTGTTTCCATGGCATCGAAGATTTGTTGGGCATACAGAAGCTCTCCTTGTACGAGATGATGTCTTCTGTTTATAAAGGGCATAATGTATGGAACATTGTAATCAGTTGGACCAGTGAGATTGTAAGCCAAGTCAGTATATCGAGTTGTCATCCAATGTATCCAAGTATCAAATGTAAACTTTGTAGCATTGCTCAGTTGGCTTCCATTATAAAGTGAGATTGGTTGTAAGCATTGTACTCCAATACAAGTCTTGTACTTTTCTTCAATTATCAATAAAGAGAATAAAGTTCTATATGTCTCTGTGTGGCTTCAAGTTGTCCTTTTATCTCCGCTGCTATAAAGAATAAATGTACTTCTACTCAATGAGAAACATTGTCCTCATATACTTCAATTTATCTGCTTCTGCCGCTGCGATGTGTTCCTATTTGAAGAAAAATCGATTATGTATCATCTTTGCCTTGTACAAGTGCAATACCAGACTTGTACGGCATCACGCCCAAGCGAGGACGATCGATTCCAAGAGATAAAATATGTAGATAAATGATTCTACGAATCGGGGCGTGACAAATTGGTATCAGAGCACGACTTTACGTCCTTGGTCTCTTCTTTGATTCGTTTCAAATCAAAGTTGCATCGACGATTAACCAAAGTTGCTTCCGCGATCACTCAACGTTGCTTCCGCGATTAAATCAAAGATTTGCTTCCGCGATTAGCTGCTGTTGTGTTCTGTAATCATCCTTATGTGGTTCATGTTTGAAAGTCGTTGACCTCTTGGATGCTCATGGATTCCATACAATAAGTCTAAATACATTGTGATGGCCCTGAATGAATGAATGTTGTTGGTTTGGACACAAATAACAACAATGACTCGATGCCATAGTAGCTATATTGTGAATACAGTTTGGAATGTGGGAATAAAGAAAGTGGCTATGTATGCTGCAACTAGTAAGAATTGCATGTGATTCTGGGAAAGAATTGTGAATGGGATAATTAATGGATGAGTTCAACAGAACCATTGAATTGACTCATGTGCGTCGGCTAAGTGCTTTCGAGACCCTAAGAATGTTGGGGAGTACCTGTAAGGACCAGTGTGGATTATGTCATTTTGGGGGCGGTATACTATTTCCTTTGTGTGGGG
>JANAVB010008351.1:0-144319 GCA_029216955.1 Iris pallida
TTTCTCTCCGTCATGATTTCTCTTGGCGGGCTGATTCCGACTGTTCGACGCTTTGTTGGACGCTTCTTCTGCTCGAACTGTTCCGCCTGAAGCGCCGCCTCAAAGGCTTAAGAATAGGATCCGCATTCTCGATTCAGCACACTTAACTCGATGTCGTAATTCAGACCATCAACGAATCGATTTATGCAAGACTGTTCCGTGGGGAGCCAAGCAGCGGCAAATTTGCCAACTTAGCAAATTCAGATTCATAGTCCTCCACGGACATATCCCCCTGTTTCAGTATGATGAAGTCATCCTCCATCTTCTTGCTCATGGCTCGAGGAAGATATTGATGAAAAACGCCTTCTTGAACAAGGCCCACGAGATCTTTCCATTCCTAGCCGTTGCGAGCAACGCCGACTTCTTTGACTTCCACCAGTCCTTCGCCCGCAGCCGTAGGAGCATAACGGCACAGACTACCTTTTTGCTACTTGGAACTCCTATGAATGCGAACAGAGTCTCTATTTTATCTATCCAGTCCATCACCTTGTCGGGTGACGTCCTGCCTAGAAATACTGGAGGTTTCGCGTCCAAGAAGTCCTTTGGCCTAAAGACAGTGTGCCTTTGCACCGGCTGGGGCTCATCACCCTCTACGGGCTCGATCTCGGGCGTTCCCGTTGGTTCCGTCGCTGCGGTGGCATCTCGATTTGTCGCAAGCGCTGTGACAAGCTGGGTCAGGGCATCCAACTGCTTTTGTTGGGCAGCCGCTCGGGCCTCATATATCTAATTTCTTTCCTCATTGTCCTGTCTCTGTAACTCCAACATTGTCATGATGCGTTCTACCGCATCAGTCGAGCCAGATGGTCGAGGAGGAGCCATTTCTCTACAAAATAGTGTAACTTCTGTCAGTCTCATAAATATTATGGACTTATTGTATGGGGCATTGGTTTTCATAACCCAAAATCCGGAACTTTTGAAAGCCGTCAAAGTACTTTATATACTTTTTGAAAACGATATTTGTAAGAGGCCAAGGACGTAAAACTGTGCTCTGATACCACTTTGTCACGCCCTGATCCCGCTAGGGTCGTCCGTCTTGCTTGGATCCCTGCGAGATCGATCGTCCTCGCTAAGGCGTGATGCCGTGCAAGCCTAAGTTGCGCTTGCACAAGGCCATGTACCTGCAAAAACAACTAGTCAAGCAAAACACACGCACGCACCCATTAGTCAAGCAAAACACACGCACGCACCCATTGCAGAAAACCAAATATTGGACACAGAGATTTGAAATGGAAATACTCATTTTATTCATAGCTTGATAGGAATACAAGTACAAGCTTTGCAACTCAGATTTGCCTTATAATTTGGCTACAAGATTCTCTTTGAAATACTCTTTTGAAATTAGCCACAATGCCCATACATGATATCCTTTATTACAAGCTGGAATTGAAAGACACCTTCAAAGGAAATAAAAACTGGAAACTTGCAATTGACTGAAAGTAAACTTCAAGGCGAATCACGAGCTCTACTGGGCTAGATGAGCTTTGGTGCCTCACTTGAAATCCCCCTGTCTCCTTTTGCTTTCTGAAAAGGATGCCCACAACGTGGGTCAGTACACATCATGTACTGGGAGCGACTTTTGGCCGAACTCGCAAATCTCTGCACTAAATCAATATGTTGAGCTAACATTTACTAGTGATCTTTCTACTTGTCTAGGTTCTTTTTAACAATTCATAAGAATATGACAGATAATATATCATAGCAACTTACCCCGTCGGCAGTCATCCCTGCACAAAACCACGTTAGCACAATTTGCATAATGAGTAATTCATGATTTATTCTTGCAGATATTGAAGTTGTCATTTGGGTCATGCAGGTGGACTATTCTACATGTTGGTCCATGGGTTTTCCCTATGATTAGCCGCTGTGACTCTTTGGTTCAGCTCGTCGCTAAGGACACAGATATTCGGCTACACTTTTAACATGGGTCCTTGCACCCAGTGTGCTCATAATCTCTCCTAGGCCGAGCGGTTCCAGGTGCCCCCAGATACCACCCGAGAGACAAATAATTCCTTGTATACAAGTTGTCCGAGACCAAATGCATGCTCTAGCCGTTCTATCAGATGAGACACACTTGGACTTATGCACAGGTAACGACACGTTTGATTCGTGCCTTCAGGTTTATCTCAACATGTACAAGTTCGTCTGTATATGTCTACATTTCAAGCATACTGATGACAAGCAGATGATCATTCTTATCGAGCAGATAGAGTAGCAACACATATTCTTATATTTGATTCAATTCAATTATCTTCTCTTATCTTTTGTGGATGTGGTATCGTTGATCATTGGGACAAGGCAACAGAGTAGACTAGAGATCATTTTTCTTAGGCGTACAGATCAATGTCTGTTCGGTTGAAGCAACTCACCGAGATGAATCTTAGTAAAGAGAAGGAGGGACTTCACGTGCCGTTCACGAACAATTCATGCGGCCTACAATGGCACCAACAGTTGATTAGCATACTTCGTCTCTTTCTCTCAAGATTCGGAATGAATGCGAAATGCGATGAAAGCGAACAATGAAAACCAATTATCGAAAACCAACACGAAAACGCATTCATCAAAACCAAGCAGCAAAGAGAAAACATTCAGCAAAACTCTTGGATTCATTTCAATAGAAGCCAATCCATCAATTGGAAAGTTTTATTGCATTTCATCCGTGATCAATCGATACCGCAAAGGTTTCACCAAGTACTCAGTTCATGACTGAGTCAACAAGCCGTAGGTATTACATAGTGGACCGCAAGGAGCGGGGCACTACATATTGTATATACGCAAATCTTTGAATTATTATCTTTTGTTCACTCTCTTCGTGAATAAACCCATGAATAATAAGAAATCCCCAGCGGAATATCAACCAGAGTTTATGGTGAATCTTCGAAAGAATAACCCATAAACATCTACCACAACATATTATCATCATCTTTTGGAAACCCAGTTGTTTCAAAAGATATCCTATTCTTGATTCCTAGTTGAACCAAGGGTAATCAATAGATATACGAATTCACATCAACATTACTTCTGAATTCCATTATCTACATTTATGACTTATCACAAGGTCATTATAAATAACATCATGTCAAAATTACATTTTGTCACGTCCACATTACCACTGAACTGATATAATAAGTGTTATTATTCGAGAAATTTGTCACATCCAGTACCTCTGAACATATTTCTTACTCCTATCTATTACTTGTGTCTTAAATAGTTACATAAAAATAATAGAGCCACAAAGATCATTAGTTTTTATTCTCATTCAGATCATACAAAAAAAAAACTATTACATTTGCCAAAAAGTGATAGTTCAAAAAGAATTATTACCTTCATAACTTCATTTGGGAACTGTACTGACGTCGAGAATCTGCCTCTTCAAAGCTTCAGCCCTTTCCACTCTTGTAGTAATCACTCTTTCCCAACCAAGCTTCTTCTCGCTTCTGGGTTCAAGGATTGCATCAAAAAGCTATGACGTTACATCTCTACATTGCCAGCCTAGAGAAGAGCCTTCATTCGTCCTTTTAAGTCATCTAAACGACTAGAAGCAAGTTGATGCAGTTAGCAAGCTCCTCATCACGTTTCTCATCCGCAGCAACTGAGGCATGAGTTCGCTCCAATTCAGCCTCTAGCTCTAGTATGCGAGCCTAACCTTTCGCTATTTTGGGTCCTTTCTCTATTCTCTCGGCCTGATAAGCTTTAATAAAAGAGCTAGTCTCAGCTATACTAGCTTCCATATCTCCAGACTGGATTACGAAAGCTGCCAAAGCATTTTTATGAATGGCTTGTTGCTTTCAATATTCCAGAGCTAATATCACACATTCAGCATCCACCAGCCTATCTATATTTCTGGTCAAGGCCTTGTAAGACTGGATGGGTTTCTCAAGTTCTGCTAAGATCCGCTCCAGGGTATTTGCCATCTCATTATCTCCAAAATTGTGTATGGAGTCAATTGGGAATTGGGAAGACTTTTTATCGAATTGTAAGGATAATTCTTATCTACGACTAGTTGAACCAGAGACTTTAAAGTAGTGAATAAGGCATTCATGAAAGTACAGACGAGGCTGTTCATCACCAATGAGATACCATGCGTCATTGCAACTAAGAGCTTCTCGGTCTACAAAGGCAGGAGGAATGATATTTTGCTCAACATCTGCTTCTGGAGATTTAGGTGCAGGTGTTCTTGAAGAACTTCCCTCTACAGCATGGGCTCCAATGTCCAAAGGAGCCATAGTCGAGCTGTAGCTAAACGCAGTAGGAGCTTTTGGAGTTTTGATCATTGTTCCTATATGTGCTCCACCTATAATTCAAAGTAATATCATTATATCGTACCACATCAAATATGAAAGTAAACGTAAATAGAGTCAAAGATTTACCTGGACCAGGTGGTATATAGGAGTCTCACGAGGTATAGTATCTTGCTCAATCATGAGCCTACCCATTGCAGAAGTAGATACTACCGCATGACTACTTCCTGCTTTTGAACCTCTTGACTTGAAACGGCTACTTCCAGCCTCTGAATCAACTGGGCCTCCTGGGCTACCTCATTTGCCCTCTGCGGTTCAAGAACTTGCTCAGTAGGAGTCTGAGTCCCCTCAGCATTAATCTTAGGGTCTTCATCACCCTTAAGGCTTAGGCCTTTATCTTCTTCTCACATCATCTTGGCTTTCGTCGCCCTCAATATCAATATCAGAGTTCTCGTCACCTTGCGGTTCATCGAGGCTCTGATTGGCATCAATAGGGCTTTGATCACCCTCATTTGGGTGCTATTCACCCTCAGTAGCAACTTGGTTGTCCTTGGCCAATAAATCTTGACCCTCTTGGGTCATTGCTTGACCATGATCTTCAGCCTGATCAGGATCAGAGGTAGCATTGATGGGATCTTCTTCGATCAGTTCATCGCCAAAATCATAGCCATCTAGTGCTTCTATATCTCCTCATCTTTACTAAAATTTAAAAGTTTGGGGTACAGAAGAAGCTGGAACTACATGAGGCACTACCCTCTTACCATGAGCGAGATTATCCCCAATAGAAGTGTTACTCCTTGGGGGTAGTGGTTCTCAGAGCTGGGTAAGTCATTATATCGGATGAAATAGGGGCATAGATGTCCCTCTATCCGGTAGTTATTGGCCGTAACAGTTACGGAGGGAACATCTTCCGAAGCAGCTGGAATCGGCTCACTAGTTGGTGGTGATGTCAAACCAGCTGCAGCAAACGTCGCTAATGTCGCTATTGACAAAGGAACAGAAAACCTCATGATTGATGTTTCTGAAATAGTAATCCCATGAGTGTTTACTGTAGCAGTTGAAGCAGGAGCACTGGTAGTTGGAGGATCTGGAAATGAAGGTATGTCAATACAAATTGCTACAAGATCAACATTAAGTAACTCTTGCTAAACAAAAGAGTAAAGACATCACCTGGTGAGGAAGAAATGCCTCTGGGCAACAACGACAATGTCTCTTGGCCAAAAGTCTATTCTGGAGAAGAAGGTGCAAGAGAAATTGCAGTCTTCTTCCTCTGACTTGGCTGGCCAATATCTTTCTCTTAGTTGAACGCTTGAATAACGGTTGTGGAGATGTTACAACCATCTCAGTTGAAACAGACGGTTGAGGCTGCACTTCTTCAGGAGCAGGCTGTTCCCTACTTGTTTCCTTCCCAGCTCCTGTAGTATCTCTTCGGAATAAGGATGGTGTTGATCCCCTGAGTGAAGTGGTTACGCCGGGCGAGAATCCAGCTTCCATCTGCCGCGTCTGAAGCATATTCCTAGCTATAGGCATCTCAACGGCAATTGTTTCTTTTGTTTTCTTCTTCTTCCCCGCAGCAGGAGAAAAAGGATTATCATGGACTGGCTGAGTAGAGGAAGTTCCAATCTTTTGCTTCTTGTCAGCATTCTTTGTAGGGGATTTATCTTTACGCTTCTTGAGAAGGCCATTAAACGGATCCCGTACTTCGTCAAGAGAACCCATGACCATGGTTTTCAAAGGTGCATCAGCAGGGACATTCTCTTCAGCTTCAATCAAATTGATGGTGGCCGTATTAAATGCTTTCCTTGTCCCAATGAAGCTGTTATCATTGAATAACCTTCAAAGAAGGTATTGGCTGAGGTATAGAAGCGTGCATATGAACTCAACATACACGGACCGTTTTTAAGAGTGGCGGAATGAATAGTAAATAAAGCCTTTGTACCCCTTGCACTAAAATACTTACCCTCGGGCATCGTCAATCAAATGTCCAAAGGCTATAAGGCAAGTTGTCGTATTCCCAATATACAACTGGTCAAGCCGAACTGATGGGCAAAGAGACATGGCAGATATGGCTCCAAAAAGTTGTTGTTCTCAAACAGGTACACCAAATGAGAAGGCCTGATCGTCTTCAACCAGAAAAAGGCCTCAGGAGATGGACGAGAACCCATAGGCTCTAAATCTACGATAGGCATAGGGAAACTCTTATATCCAGGTGGAAGAGGGGTACAAAAAAATTTCCAGCCTTCGCCTCTATTTAGTGCCTTTCTATAGTCAAATAAGGACATAACCATCTATTTGGCCTTGGCAGATCTCCCGATAAAGTTCTCTACTAATGCCCCCCCCGACTACAAGGGCATGATCCCTCAACGAAGGATGGTGCAGTAATAACCAGCCAAACAAGTATGTGTATGGCATCTCGGTACAGGGTAATTCCTTCCGAGAGTTGGGTTTTTCTATCACAGCATTTATGAAACTTCAGAGTCCTACGTTTAGCCGACTGGTCATGGCTGACAAGATTTCCATCTTGTACCCAAAAACTATATACATAGCTAAATAATATGCCCGATGGAGTCGATCGACGCACTAGCTCCTGGAATCACAAACCGTCGCAGCCACAGAGAGAGAAAGCCTGCTAAAGTAGCTGCTAGGACATGGTCATGCCACCTTGCCTTATGTAACTCTCTACGGGCGTATCTATGACAAAACCTCGCCATTCATTAGCCAGTTCTGTATTGAAGCGGCCGGATTCTTACATCAACTGTAAAATAGTTGGAGCATCAAGCGGCTCAAAAGTGCGAGGCTTGTAATTCAGATGCTCATGCACTTTGGCCTCCTTGACATGACGCAAAAAGAGATATAATAGCCACTTTTACAGATAACATGTCCCGGTAGGATTGCTATGATAGCAATGGGTGCAGACCAAAAAGTGATATAGCAATTCATCAAAGACTGCTACCATTTGAGGGTTCACATTTTCTAAAGCATCCATTTCATTTTCTGTTGGTACAGACTCCTCATAAGGTTTTTCTTTCGCTGGCAAACATGAGAGAAATTTTATCTCATGAAGAGCAAAGCCCATCTCCCCTTGAGCGGTGGCAAAAGTGCCAGTACTGCTGTTGTACCTCTCCACTAGGACCAGAAACATATTAGGGTTGTTCTGAATCCCGCATGAAGTAGTTAGAACAGCTTCATAAAGATCTATCTCCTACAATCTCATAAAAATTGTTCAGTGCCTACACATAAAGTCGATTCCAGCAGATAATTTTTGAGTGCATAAAAGCAGTCAGCCTCATGTTAGTGTTTCGAGAATATTCTCCTTGGACATAGCATACATGTTGGCGGAGAAAGGAATCCTGATGGACAGTCGCATCGTCGGATGGTACGCAGCTTGGCCATAGACTCCTTAGGTATGTGTTATATTGTTCAGAATTTCAGAAGAACACGTCTCAGCCATGATCCCCACGTCTATGACATATTCTTGCAACCCTAGCTTGTTGGAAGGGAGTCATGTCCCATGACATCTTCCTCGGGGAGCTAGCATGAACATATCGAGATAGAGATAGGTTCCTTATTATTTCAGAAAGATACACCAGCGTGTTACCCCTCAGGAAAGCTCAACGCTCTTTTTTTGGCATAAGCTGAGAATCTGCGTCATGGCCTCTCCGAAGAGGAAAGTAGGCTTCTTGTGTGGAATATCATCAGCAGTTAGAAAAGGGACGCCATTTATCAAGCATAACAGAGCCCTATCATCTTGGTTTTCCAGAAGAGTTCGTCTAGGTGTTGGTCCATCATATTGTAGGAAGGCGACATGGGATAAATCACTTGATATTCCGACACCCGAAAGTCGAGGCCAATATTGTAGCTTTTGCGTCTTTCCTCATATTTATTGTAAAAGAGAACAGAAAGTTAGAATCCTAAAAAATATTAAACTCTTAAAAGAACTATACGCCAATCATGAATAGCGCAGAGCAGAAAGGGACAGTCCTAAGTTCACGCAGACAGTATGACAATTCTTAGTTTAATTCATAGATGGCGCATGTGATAAATCAGTCATTTAGGGCATGAATGTTTATTTATGATTCGCGTATTATGTCGGATGGCGCATCGTTCTTAAAACACGGCAAATGGCACATGGTCCATTTATGATCAATTTGATTTTTAGCCAACGCTCTGAAAGAGGTGGTGCGTTTTGGGGATAGTGCAAGCATCGACCAACACTTTGAAAGAGGCAGTCGATTTTGGCCTTTAATCGCGCTATACGCGGATGGCGCGAGCTCCGCTGTTCGTCTTCCCCGATGGTTTTCTCACCTTCAAGTACAGGATTGGCCTCCTCTCCTCTCACCGTTGGTGCCACGTGTTGTAGCAGTCTCAACTCTGACATGTGCTAGTGGCTTCGGCCACTTTCTTTTCCTTTTGGTGGCGGATATCTTGGGCGCCATTCGACCGGAAAAAACTTCAAGAGTTCAAGAAGAAAAAGACAAAGAGAGTTAGAGAGTAAAATTTCTGAGAAGAACTCCCTCTCTCTCCTCCTCTCAGTAGGCTATTTATAGCCTAAAAACTACACGTAACAGTATCGCCAATCGTGCATAAAACTCGGGATCAGTTGAGATTTTGTTATGCGCCAATCATGCACGATCGCTTCATATTCAAAGTATTTAAAATTTTAAAATTTTTAAATTTAAAAACTTTGAAAGGGGTCTTGTAGAAGCTCAAAATGTATAAAACATTACCATGTACCATTCATAGATGACGCCATGCTCAAATCATCAGATGGTACCGAGATCAGATGGCACACATATCAGATGGTGCTAAGCATCACATAGCGCCAGCTATCACGTGGCCATCTTCATGGAGAAGCCAAACGACTGTCATCATGACTGACAACACGTCAGTCGAGGAAAATCTCCTCGAATCCAGAGTGCACAACGCTCAAAAAGAATTGTCAGAGTCGTTATAATTGCACTTGTCGTTTACTGTGAGCCATGTAGAGTTGGCGCAAAGTAATCAGTTGGCATGAAGTAATCAGTACTTCACAATTTCAAATGACTAGTGCTTTCTTCCAAATAGCGCAAAGCATACGCCATCTATCAAATCAGGTGCCAATTGATCAGATCATCATCCAGAAGCATGATGATGTGGCGCACATGCCACTAATCTTGAAGAACATGCATGCCAACTGTGACCAAGTATCTCTCTCATAGAATGCCATGTCACATGCAGTTAAGCTAATCGTTTGTGTAGGTGGTGGTGCGCCAATCAGTGCCATGTGCCAATCAGAATAACTACTTAACATTTATTTCAGAACTCTATAAATAGAGTTCATGATTATTTTTCAATAACAAGGAAGATCATAGACTCTGAAGCCAGAACTCTCGTCTCTACGACATCAAGTTTTAAGGCATTTTTTCGACATCGCATCGTCCAAAGGATAAAGTGATCGTCTTCTGATCAGATTGTACTGTTGTACTTTCCAAAAATCAAATTATACCTTTGTACTTTTCTTTCTTAGTTTGTAAACAAGTTTTCTTGGAAAACTTTTGTTCTCGCAAACACATTTCGAACGTTGTCCTAAGTACATTTCACAGACTAGAAGTCTGCCTAGTAGTAGTGTCATTGAATCACATGTTTACTACTGTATCACATGTTTACTTTCTTTACATGTTATTTACTGTACTTTATTTTAGCATGTATATTTTGTATCTTGCTACGTCCCGCCGAGGACCTGGTTTCCTTCTAGGTATATGCTGAGATCTGACATTAGATATTGGAGATACTTCTTCGAATTTTCTTTCAGGTATCGTTAGTTGATGCCTTCTTATCATTCTACTGTAGTATTTCATATCTAGTTTTTTCTTCGTAGTTTAGTAGAATTTGTGGATGTATACTATGGATACTTGGACACTTGACAACTTATACGTATTCGAGTTGGACTGGAGTCGCTTGGATGCGTAGCTGGCTATTGTTACATGGCCTGGTCCCGATATTTTGAACTAGAGCGTGACATAGTTTTTATGGTAGCCCATGCAGGTCTCGTCTTTGTAAAGTGTACGCAGTCATAGTGGTACTTAGGATAGGTGTACTACTACCATCCTGTAACCAATTAAGAGGTAAGATTTGATGATACATCCACAACTAGGATTATAGGTTCTCTAGGAGTCTCCAACATGATTGCTCTTATGTCATCTTCTTCTCGATATGATTGCTTTTGTGTTCCAACTTTCTTATGATTTGACTAAACTCTTCCTTGTTGACCTTTTGAGTAATTCTTCTCATCCTTTTCGAAAATTATTGGAAATGCCTTATGGATGGGTCCAGAAAAAGTTCAAGAAAGTATATTTATCCTTGTATTACGAAATCGAGAATTTTTGTAGCCAGAGAAACACTGGTGATGCAGGATTTTAGATGATGACATCATAGATACATATGTTTCTCTAATTCGACTTGAACCACCTCCTATGATTTGCCATTAGAAAATTATTGAAATGAACTTTTATATAACAAACAAAACAGAGTACAAAAATGTCCCTTCGACGAGATCCTTTTAGGACACTTTTATTTTTATCTAGGAACCGTGGCGATGGAGAGGTGATTTTTTACTCTGTTGACGATCTGACAACGATCTCGAGCTCTCTGAATTTGAGTTGCTCTGGAAAAAGTGATGAGTCGAAGCTGTTGAATAGCTTGGGGATTTTACTACCAATATATGGGTTGGGATATAAGTACTATTATTATTCAATTTATTATTATTATATTGAAATATATTTAGTATCAGAATATACAAACTCCAAGTTCACTACTCACTAAGCTCCTAATCAACCCATAAAGTAATTACCAAAATATTCCATTAAGCTAACAACCCAACACAATCACTCATGAACTCGACCCATCTAACAAATCCAGCCTTAACCCAATATCGACAACTATTACTGTCCCAAGCCCATAGAACAACATTACAATAAATAACTCCAGGCCCAACCAGCTAAGACCTAGCACATAAGGCTAAACTAACATACAGTGCCATATTTATGACTCCACAATTCTCAAAGAGTTAAGTAGTGACTCTTCAATTTGTGAAGAGACACCAAAAATCCTTCAGGAAATCACAGCCTATGCCATGTACTCAATAAAAAGTACACAGACGCAACCCCATACTTACACTACCTAGCCAACAATTTCCCAAAGCTGACCCTTCCTATTTCGAAGAGTCAAATGTGCTCAGCAGCTTGACTCTTCCCAAAGAGTCAAAAGGACAAATTAAGTTCAGAGGAGAGAGAACTCTAAATTTTCTTATTCACTCCACATCTTCTCCATTGATCAGAACCCAAACCTTATATTCTTTCTTTTCTCCTCACTACTCCTCTTCTCTGAACATTCAAGAAGCCTTATCCTACATCACCACAACAACTCACATCCCACCTCTCAACTTCTACTCTACTTCCCATTTCCTAACAGCACTATAAGGAAGGAACCCCAGCCTTAAAAATCAAATACTCGAACCCTAACCCTAATGTCTCCATCTTCCTAAAATATAAACCCTAAATCCCACTATCACATGCAAAAGAAGAAGAAACAACAACAGAGCAAGAAGAAAAGATGGTGTCAAGTGGATCGAGCAAAGCGTTACTATGGCGTACGGTGGCTGCAAACTCCTTGGTGGTGCCCCACACGAGGAAGAAGTGGCGCCCGATCAGTTGTGGTGGCGAGCGATGAGGCTCAGCACGGCGTCTTCGACAGCGGCTAGATCTTTTTGCTCGACGGCGCACAGGTCGATATTTGGACGCTGCAGTCGAGGTCGCTAGGTCTTCTCGATTTAGCTCACGGTGGTGCACAGCTTCTAAAGGCTCGAACTTCGGGATCTGGTGATGGCAAGATCGATGGCAGCGTTCTTCGAGTTAGATCCGACGTATGGAGGTGGCGATCTTGATACTGCACACAAGGCCTCGGGTGAGCTCTGGTGAGGACTGGCCGTGGTGAGCAATACTGCGGTCGAGGAGTCTGACAGGTGACTGTGGACTCCGATCTCGTGATAACGAATCTGGTGGTAGAGTACGGAGGAGTTCGAACTCCGACGAGGTCTGCAATCATGGCTCGATCGTCTAAGCGAACTACGGTGGTGCTCCGGCACTGGTGGCGGTGATGCTGGCTTCTGTGGTGGAGATGAGGAGTCTCCGACGAGGACCACGGCGGTGCACGGCCAAGTAGCCAGAGAGGAGAGAGAGAACAGTAGAGAGAGAGAAAATGTACTGTACGATATGACTGCTATCAGAATTGTATTGGAAAACGTGTAATATTTAGAATAAAATATGTGTGTGTCATAGTAGAGAACTGTGGCAGTGTTGCAATATAAATAGATCTAGGGGTATTTCCAAGCAAGGGCAGTGGCATGTGTCTGTAATTAATTATAGATCTGGGGGTATTACAAATAGGGGTTGAATAGAAAGCTAACAGAATTAGTTATTTAATAACTACTTAATAACCAACTAATTTTTACAAAATTAGCTAATAATTGTCCTTACTGCCAACTGGCAACTAGAAATAGTTATTTTTCTTAATTACTAATTAATAATTATGAAATTAGTTAATCAAACTAATATTCTTCTTCAGCTTAATTCAACAAAATCCAACAGTAAGAAGACATGACTTTAAAATAGCATTCAAAAGTAATGTTTATAAACTAACTAGAAACAATACTAATACTTGACAATAAATTGGAATTTTAAAGTTCAAAATATTTACTAATCATTAATAAAGAAAAAAATCAGGTTTTAGAAAAATAAGATTAATCCGAGAACGAAATCAATTGACTAACCATATGTGAAAGATTACTAGGCAAGACCATTTCTACTATGTCCAAATGAAACATAATATTTTCTTCTTCAAAAATAGTATCAAAACACTTTTCAAATGGAGAAAATTCATTAACAGTCAAAATTCATATTAATCAACTATTCAATCGAAATTACGTTTTTATAAGAAAACAATAATAAATTCAAAGAAAATTAGGAAAAATCTTAAAATTCACCAAAAATGGTCCAGGGAGTTACAAATCTACCCCCTTTACAAAAATTTCGTCCTCGAAATTTCAAGGGTTGTAGATATGCATAAAATCAAACAAGGTTTATCAAAAAGCAACAAGAGACAAAATGGTTTTACTTAGGTAGTAAGAAATATCAAGGACCAACAAGTGGTCACTAGGCAATATACAAAAGACAGTAAAGGCCAAGAGACTTAGAGACAAGTCTAAAATAGTTACTATAAGAAAATCTAGATACTACAAGCTAGGTAAAGGAAGATAACGGTCCGTCCGGCTACTGATCCTCGAAGGGTGGATCCTCCTGCTGCAGCTCTGGTGCTGGTCCCTGGCGAGTGAAGGCTTTAGGGCAACTCTCACTTGGTGGGTGGCAGATCCACAAACCCAGCATTGCCTAACCTCTTGCAGTGTTCCTCAACACGGTGTCCCGGCCTCTTGCAGTACACACAAGAAAAGTATGTCGGGATCTAGATATCTATGTTGTCTCGGTGATGTCGGAGCTTGAATATGAGGATGATGCTGATGCTAAGGTGCTGGCCGTTGAGGTGGCCTTCGCTGAGTGTCGGTCCGATTCGGTGGACCCTGGGAGCTGCTGGTACCAACGCCTCTATCCGCTTGAGCTTCGGGTCCATCTCCTTCAATACTCCCTGAGCAACTTTGAGGATGCTCGCATAAGTCATGGCCTAGCTGATCACTACTGCATGCCTTATCTCCCGGGTGAGGCCCTTCTTGAATCTCTTGGCCCTCTCTCTGGCGTGCTGACGAGGTTCTCTCGAACCTGCTGAGGCTGCTGAACTCTGATGTATACTGAGCCACGGTCATACTCCCCTGCTGCAATTCCTTGAACTAATTTCGAAGCTCATCTCGTTCCACATCTGGAAAGAACTTCTAGTAGAACATCAGTTTGAATTATGCCGATAGAACTTGGGGTTCAGCCAACTGAGGCTCCTCTCTGTACCAAGCTCTAGCAATATCGAAAAGTCACATGCTCGCAACCTCACCTTCAGATCATCTGGAATCCTCTCCATCTTCAGCGTCCGCTCGGTGTTTTCGGCCACTCGTCTGCATAGACTATCTCTCATGGCCCCAAAAATCCATCGGGCAGAGGTTCTGATAATCTTTGGCGGTCCCTGGCCTTGGCATTGCTGGTATTGGTGGTGTCGGCGGTGCTGGTGGAGCTGGCTCCCTGACTCGGAGTTCTTCCATGATCGTCGCCAGAAACTGCATGGTTTGGTGGTTCTGTGCCTCTATGAACTGCTGGAACATGGCCATTATTGGGTACCGTCGAATGTCATCGTCGGAGGAAGCGGCGGAGGCGGTGGAAGCTGCTCCTGTGCATCGGGTGCAGGTGGCTCGCTAGTCCCCGTGTTCTTTGTGGCGACCATCCTTTAATAGAAAATAAACTGTTGATTGCTATGTCCTAGAAAATCATAAACTAACCTAGAAAAATCATAAGTAAATCAAATTTAGATATCAATAACCGTAACATTTTCTACGGATCCTATGTTGTGATGAGTTTTCCTTAGCTTTACTGGTCCCCCAATAGCACTTTATAGTCGAAGTACCAGTAGGACAGACCTGCACGGGCCACCACTAAAAAGATGTCACGACTCGCTCTCAAATAATCGGACACAAGTCGAACATGCCTAGCCTTCGTCGATGGACACGACGAAGTAAGCTGTACAATACTAAAGAAAACTCCAGTCACAATGAAATGTAAACATCCATAGCTTCTATATATTATTCCCAGAAAGATCACCAATAATCATCCAAGTCTTTTACAATGTTATCCGGAGACAGATCCGGTAAAATAAAATACAATGATGAAATCAAGATACAATTAAAACATCCAGAAAATAAATAAAGTAAATCCTAAAATATCCATGATGTCCCAATACTCAAGGTCTCAAGCTCACCTGTAACGTATCCTGTCAGGAAAAGAGCAAAGCACAACCCCGACAAGAAACAATATACAATGTAATCTGAAATACAGAATACAAGGTAAAACCAGAATACGAGAACTGAAAATGAAACTACGGTACCAGAAGTGACACAAAACTGAAGTACAAGAATGAAAACAATGAATACGAGAATCAATACGAAAAGACAATAAACACGACAATCAATGAACAAGATAATGAACACGACAATCAATGCAAGTGTGACCTTCGAAATATTAACCTAATATATGACCGGCTAAGGACCACAATCCCAATCAATCAATCCTACAAGGTTAGGCTTAATTGTACAAGGTGTACGATTAGGTAATTCACAATACCTTGGTTGGGTGTTGTCACATTAGTTAATATTTCCCCCAATCCCGCAATAACAATAACTCACAATGAAAGACGAACAAGGACGATGCAATCATGTGTATCACGTGTCCGATATGAGAACATGGCACATGAATGTAAGACAAAATAAAAAAGTAAAAGCTCGAGTCGGTGTACTTGCCTTGGTTTAGAAGCATGGGAGTAGTACTGCATGATTGTTCACCTGTTATTTGGTATAATATTAGGGCTTACAGTGTCAACTTGCTAAAATTGCATACATATATATACTATAGCTTGAAAATATCTTTGAACTATATTTAGTAAGAAAACCATTTATGTTTTTGGAAGATATATATAATATAACTTGATCAAGATAAATAATAGTAACATTACTTTTAAATATTAGAAACATTCTGCAATTAAAATAATTATGTAGCATTTTTGAAATGAATACATTTTTGATATACTAGAATTTTACTACCAATATATCAGTTGGGATATAAGTACTATAATTATTCAATTTACTATTATTATTATTATTATTTTGAAATATATTTAGTATCAGAATATACAAACTCCAAGTTCACTACTCACTAAGCTCCTCTAATCAACCCACAAAGTAATTACCAAAATATTCCATTAAGCTAACAACCCAACACAATCACTCATGAACCCGGCCCATCTAACAAATCTAGCCTTAACCCAATATCACAACTGTTACTGTCCCAAGCCCATAGAACAACATTGCAATAAATGACTCCAGGTCCAACCAGCTAAGACCTAGCACATAAGGCTAAACTAACATACAGTGCCATCCACAATTCTCGAAGAGTTAAGTAGTGACTCTTCAATTGGTGAAGAGACACCAACAAATCCTTCAGGAAACAGCCTATGCCATGTACTCAATAAAATAGTACACTGACGCAACCCCATACTTAAACTACCTAGCCAACAATTTTCCAAAGCTAAACCTTCAAATTTTGAAGAGTCAAATGTGCTCAGCAGCTTGACTCTTCCCAAAGAGTAAGGACAAATTAAGTTCAGAGGAGAGAGAACTCTAAATTTTCTCATTCACTCCACATCTTCTGTATTGATCAGAACCCAAACCTTATATTCTTTCTTTTCTCCTCACTACGCCTCTTCCCTGAACATTCAAGAAGCCTTAGCCTACATCACTCCACAATAACTCACATCCATCTCTGAACTTCTACTCTACTTTCCATTTCCTACAGTCGCACTATAAGGAAGGAACCCAGCCTTCAAAATCAAATGCTCGGACCCTAACCCTAATGTCTCCATCTTCCTAAAATACAAACCCTAAATCCCACTATCACATGCAAAATAAGAGGAAACAACAATAACAGAGCAAAAAAAAGATGGATTTGAGTGGATCGAGCGAAGCGTTACCACGGTGTACGACGGCTGCAGACTCGTTGGTGGTTCCCCACACGAGGAAGACGGTGGCGCTCGATAAGTTACGAAGGCGAGCGATGAGGCTCGGCATGTCGTCTTCGACAGCGGCTAGATTTTGGTCGACGGCGTACGGGTCGATATTTGGACGATGCAGTCGAGGTCGGCTCAGGTCTTTTCGGCGAAGTTGCGGTGGTGTACGACTTTTAATGGCTCGAACTCCAGAATCTGGTGATGGTGGCATCTATGGTGGCGTTCTTGAGTCAGCCCCGGTGTATGACGGTGGCGATCTGGACACTGCACCCAATGACTCGAGTGAGCTCTGGTGAGGACTGGCCGTGGTGAGCGATGGTACGGTCGAAGAGTCGTGACGGGTGACTATGGACTCCGATCTCGTGATAACCGGATCTGGTGGTAGGGTTTAGAGGAGTTCGAACTCCGACGAGGTCTACAATCGTAGCTCGGTCGTTTGAGCGAACTACGGTGGTGCTCTAGCACTGGTGGCAGTGATGCTGGCTTCTGTGGTGGAGATGAGGAGTCTCCGTGAGGACCACGGCGGCGCACGACCAAGGTCGGCCAGAGGAAAAGAAAGAACAGTAGAAAGAGAGAAAGTATACTGTGCGATGTGACTGTTGTCAGAATTATATTAGAAAATTGTAATATTTATAATAAATATATGTGTATCCACAGCAGAGAACAGTGCAGTGTTATAAATATAAATAGATCAGGGGGTATTCTCCAAGCAAGGGCAATGGCAAGTGTCTGTAATTAATTATAGAACTGGGGTATTACAAAAGGGGTTGAATAGAAATCTAACAGAATTAGTTATTTAATAACTACTTAATAACCAACTAATTTTTACAAAATTAGTTAATAATTCTCCTCACTGCCAACTGGCAACTAGAAACGGTTATTTTTTTAATTACTAATTAATAATTACAAAATTAGTTAATCAAACTAATATTCTCCTTCAGCTTAATTCAACAAAATCCAACAGTAAGAAGATATGACTTTAAAATCGCAGTCAAAAGTTATGTTTATAAACTAACTAGAAACAATACTAATACTTGACAATAAATTGGAATTTTATTAAAAGTTCAAAATATATTACTAATCATTATAAAGGAAAAATCAGGGTTTTAGAAAATAAGATTAATCCGAGAACGAAATCAATTGACTAACCAGATGTAACAGATTACTAGGCAAGACCATTTCTACTATGTCCAAATAAAACACAATATTTTCTTCTTCAAAAATAGTATCAAAATACTTTTCAAATGGAGAAAATTCATTAACAGTCAAAATTTATATTAATCAACTACTCAATCGAAATTAGGTTATTATAAGAAAATAATATTAAATTCAAAGAAAATTAGAGATCTTAAAATTTACCAAAACTGATTCAGGGAGTTACAACAGAGAGGCCGAAGCCTTCCCGTACAGCTTCGCCACGAGAGGAGCCAATACTTGGAAAGGTTTTCCCTTGAGGCGCAACTTCAGAGGTGCTTCACTCGCCATCTTAGCTTCTACTTCGGCCTCTGTTTTGGCTCTGCTTCATCATCGGCGTCGTTGGCTTCATCGTCCAAGTGAACTGACTTGATAGATTGGAGTCTGTGAAGAATGCTTCTACCCCTCTTAAGGGATCGACATCAATGAACTTCGTCAGGACTATGACTTTGGTAGACATATTTCATGCACTGGTGGAGGGTAGACGGCACCACCATGTACTCAGTATCTACGGACGTTCCAGCAAGATGTTGTAACTAATATCGACGTCAATGACGTAGCAAGTCACCTCAGTTTGGAGATCGTTGATATGACATTTCAGTCGGATCTTTCCCAAGGGATCGTTCTTCCCTGCATTGAAGTCGCTGATTGTCATATTAGATGCAGTAAGACGATGCATCGGAATCCCCAGTGTTTGGAGGAGAGTCCGAGGGATAATGCTGAGGGAAGGCCTAGGATCGATTTGAATCCGATACACCTTGACGGCACCAACATATCATGTGTAATAAGTGGTCTATTATGCCGGTTGTTCTTGAGTAGCATGTTTTGATGAGTGAATGTAATATTGGGAACGATTTTCCCTATATTATGGTAGTACGGACATGTGATTGGATCTTCTTCAGGCTGTTGGACCTGACTGATGAAAGACTCGACATCCTTCAGCACTTTAAATAAAGCATCTCGAGTATCTTTGGATAGTCGGAGAAGCTCAAACAGCGTTAGCCGAGCCGAAGTACTGACGAGCTGTGTCAATATATCAAAGCTGTGGGATTTGGTCAACCCCAAAGCACCTTCTTTTTGCAAGGCTTGTCAAAAGGGCCTCTCTCTACTTCTGCTTATCTGCTGTTGAAGGTTGAGATGGGCCTTCATTTAGAGAGAAGTTATGGTGACGGGAGGCATCTCCGCAGGGGCTTCCTCCTGCTGTACATTCTGCTGCGAACGTGTCTGTACTGGAAAGGCTTCCGCTGGAGAGAAGTGACCATTCAGCAAGATTTGGTCTTTCTGCCTTTGGTTTTAGAGGTAGGACGTACCCCCAGTTGGGTAAGTTCGGAGCTAGATCTGGCTGAACCCATATGATCTTGCCCCAGAATGTGGTGAGTGGCACAAGCCCACTCATATTATTACGAGTGGGTGGAAGGTTGGTTACTTCTATTATCGCCTTTGAGATGGGGACGATGCGTCTTGAGCTTCAGTTTGTGGCAGAGTGCCAAACTGTAGAGACACCATGTTTACGGAGACTGTCTTGTCCTTATAGTCAAGCGAAAGGACATTTGTATTGATCATGTGTTGTATGCAGTTCATTAGTATATAGTAGTCTCGTGTCGGGTGCCCGATGAACAGATGGTAGTAACAATACCTCGGGTCGCCTACCCTGTCTACCTCAATGGAGGCACTTAGGATCAGGCAACTTGATCTTGTTGCCTCGCATCAGCACCTTGAAGAGCTGCAGAGTATCTTAATCATTGAAGGAGTAGACCTCCTTCTATCTTGTTGCAGTTTGTGGCTTCTGAGCAGGAGTCAACGTGCCCTTGGAGGTATTCACAGTCAGTGCCTGCTTTTCCTTTGGCTTGTGCCCATTGTTGTTGCTGTTGGCGACACACTTTCTATTGTCTACAAATACAGAGAAGCTAACACCCAAAAAACGAGCATCACGGGCCTTCAATTTGGTGCTTCAGCGTTGATAATAAATGCAGTCCAGTCTACATATTGGACGGAGTCAACCTAAAGTTTGAATGTCGACATCATATTTTTTTCAACAAGAGTCCACTAGCACAGATTCAGGGATACTAGAGGGTAGCCTTGGATACGCCTGTCGAAAGAGCTCAATGTTGGCCCGGACTGACTCCTTCTCTTTCTGGGTAATCTCTAAGTGAAGACATAGTCATATCTTTCCCTCCGTTATAGAATCAGTAAAGTAAGAGAAACGTCAAATCATCGAAGAAAGAGATAGAGTTATGGGAAGGCTGCAAAACTAGTCATAGGCAAACCCCTTTAGTGCCCCAATGAATAGGCTCGTGAGTAGGGCATCCTCTTTTGGCAAGTGCCCCATTATGGAGTAGAAATAAGTCAAATATTGACGGGAAGCTCCTTCCCATCAAATAGTATCAATAACTGTGGTTTATACTTGGGGGATAATCTACATTGTTCAACTCAGGATGATAGGGTTGCCGTATCTCAAGCTTCTGGCGTTCCTCCTGTTTGTCTTTTGCCTTGAAGTGATTGTGCAGGTCTCTCACCAGCTCGAATAGTTCTTCAGTATAGCTAGGAGCAGGTGATTAAAGCAAGGTACGATGTTTAGCTCTTGAGAGAGCTGATGTCCAAGGCAAGGTGTGATGACCCGTCCCCGAAGATACCCTCTGAGGGGGTACGTTTGATTCTCCATTGGCCCCTAGATCGGAACTAGTAGATATAGGAGCCCTTGTCGAAGGTTAGGCAGTCAGGGAATTCTGAATCTCGAACACGACTTGGGTTATGGAATGCATCAGGGTGGAAAGGATTTTCAGGCATGCTTCCAAAGTACCCATGCGGAGCATGAGATCCGGAGCCGAAGCATCCCTCTTCTTCATCTTCACCCCCTGTCATGTAGACGGGCATGATATGGGTCGAAGTAGATGGATTGGTCGACGCTTTACTTTCAGCCTCACTTTCTTGCAAAAAGGTTGGCATCAGATCTTCCTCTTCTGACTCCTCGAACTGGATACCCCCAGCCACATCGGTGTCAGTTCCTTGACAGATACCCTCATCTTCGAATGGGGGGTTGTTGCGGACAATTGATCTGACCACCCTCAGTTTGCACTGCTGATGTGGCCTTCACCTTAAACCGGGTATTCTGAAATGCCCCGATTGTAGAGATTACCGCCTTCTTCCCTTTCGGTCGACTTTTGAAGAACTAGCCGAACCCGAGGGTTATTGGCCTTCCTCCCAGGAAAAAGAGAATTGGATATGACATGGCACGAGGTGACCAAGGCTTTTCCTCGTCATCAGTTAGCACCCTCTTTTCGAGACAATATCGAACAGGTATAGCAGATCGCAGTCGCTGGAATACAGACTGCCTTGGTGGTAGGGCCACTGGCTTACAACAGCTGCAGTTGATGGTGACCATAGCACAAGTATGCCCAATGAGGGGCACATTGTGCATGTTGTCAACTCTCCCGATCTACGTCTGTAAGTGATTATATTACGTAAATCGTTGAGAAGAGTTTCACATTCGTACCCTCTTCAGGCGCATGGCAGAGCCAAGCGTTTTAGAAGGCTAAAAAGTATCCTCAGCACCCTGCGCCACTCATAGGAAGCGCCAACATTCATCACCTATTGGCGCAAACTATCATATGGCGCCAGACATCAGATGGCGCCCGTCATCACGTGGCACTGCCTGCCACGTGGCTATCTTTTCGGAGAATCTAAACAGTTATCATCATGACTGACAGCACGTCAGTCGAAAAAAATTCGTTCGAATCCTGAGCGCATGGCGCTCGAAGAAATTTTGTCAAATGTCAGATCTGCCACAGATGACCATCAACTGTCATGTGCCATCTGCAGTTGGCGCAGGATGATCATTAGTATCATATTAATTAGTGGAGCACTAAACAGCAGTTAGCGCCTTGAGCCACTCGGCAAGTAGCGCCTGGCGCCACTCAGTAGTTGGCGCTACCTGATCAAATCATCCTGAAGTAGTTAGATAACGTGGCACACATGCCATTAATCTCGAAGAACGTGAATATGATACTGCCCATAACCAAGTGCATATCAATCACAGCATGCCACATCCAAGTAGTTAAACTAACTGTTCTTACCAAGGGGTGAATGGCACGCCATTTGCAGTGTGCACCAATCAAGATAACTACTTAACAGTTATCTCTAGAACTCTATAAATAGAGTTTCAAATCACTGTTAAGGGACGAATGATCATAATCTTTTGGAGCACTTGCTGTAGCACTCTCCAACGCTTTGTTCTTCGTCATTGCATCGTCCAAGGGATAAAGTGATTGTCTTCTGATCAGATTTCGATAATGGAAAACTTGTATTCTCGCAAACAAAATGGCGACTCTGCTGCGGACAACTTTCTCCTCCGATGAGACAGTGACAACTCAATGCGACATTGCGTCGGTCGGCACGACGCAGAAGGCATTGGTCGTGAAAGTCGACCAAACTGCCTATGAAGCGATGATTAGCGCAGGGGTACCAAGCGCACCACTGTTGCTGCCAAGAACAAGGTGAGTGCTGTTTGGACTCCGAAGTCCTCCAGTTTACCAATCACTGCTGATGTGCCAGTTATGAAGAAAAGCTCTGTAGCCACTTCTCCTTTCTCATCGATTCTGATATTGGTGGAGAGAGTTTCTATTACTACCTTGGTGCCAACCAAAGGACAGCGCCGCCAGGCCACTTATTCTTCTTCGCTAATTCTAAAATTGGCAGAGGGTACGCCAGTTAATTCTCAGTCGCCAACCAAAGGATAGCGCCGCCGGGCCACTTCTTCTTCCTCGCCAATTCTGAAATTGGCAGAGGGCACGCCAGTCAAACTTAGGCGGCAACTATGTGACAGCTCCGACAGGCTACTCCCTCTTCCTCCCTATTTCTAAACTTGGTGAAGAAGTTGCTGACTACTACCCCTGTGAAGAATAAAGGAAAGTGCCCTATGGCCTTTCCTTTCATTCTCCAGCCATAGACTTGGTGGAAAATGCATATGACTGTGCCCATACGCTAGTCAATGCGAGAATGCTTTTGAGTGGAGATTCTAATTTTCTTGGTAGGGACAATCAAATCAATGTCAAGATACTAGACTCTGCTCAAAGTCTATCTTTTGTTGATCAACTGTGCCACACCAAACGTACTAAAAAATGGTGCACCGGACAATAGGGCATCCTACCCACTCTCATGGCCAGCGCCAGTCAAGCCAGAGCCAAGATTTGCCTACCTTGCACATTTTAGAATAAAGTAGGGTAAATTGAAGGTGTCTCAAACAGACACTCAAGTGGCACACAACTCTGACATACGCACCTACCTCGACCAGTGCAGGGCAATATCTAACATATATCAAGCACCATCTACGTCATCTGCCAAATTGTGTATAGAAAGAGTTACTCCGATCAAGAACCCTCTACCTATGCCAATGAAGTCAGCACTTCTCTGTACACACAGGGAATAGGGCACCTTAAGAATCGAAATCATATTCCTAACATCATCAAGGAATATGTACATCTGACTTCTCCTTCTCCTGTTACTGTAACATATCTTCGCGAATTTCTTGTACAAAAGTGGAAGATCGCAAGACCATCTCGTCCATCTGTAATTCATCATCAGGAATCATTATAATCACCACCATGAAGTAGTGATCAAATGTTGCTACCAGTCAGCTAAACGGTATGTCTTTGACCGTTTGAACTACATTCGGACTCCTGAACATGTGATGGTGGACGAAGATGAACTGTTGTATGCTTCAGTCAAAATGTCCAAGATGTAATGCAGCCCGCAACCCTAGTCAATAATACCTTGATCGGGTCCGTGACTTCGACGAAGAAGTCTACCAACATACCAGATTAAGAAGCCGAAAGACAATCGGTCAAAGGAATCTTTCTTCCGACCAAGAAATAATTGGTCAAAGGAATATTCCTAAGTCAGACTAGGAATTCCTCAATAAAGGGAATCTTCCCGTACTTCATCCCAAGGGTGGTTCTTTGCATGATTCCGACCGATAGTGATAGCTCTGAATGGACCATCTTTTCTACCAGCTCTTCCTCGGTGACCAAAGAAGTGACTGCCTATGTCACTAACGAAGAACAAGAGGTATCTAGTTCCGATAGTCAGGAGCAGAGGATCGCTGCTCTAGAGGCCAATTTAAAGAACATGGCCAAAATGATGGCAAGTATGCATACTGTGATCATGGCACAACACTCTGCTCAGAGTATCGTACCTAGGTTTTGATTAGAAGGATACTATACGACGTAATAGGAAATGTGATACAATAGATATTAATCAAGTTCGAGGATCGTGTACTAATTTCTAATAAAGGGAAAATAATTGCGTACAACAACACACGAGTCGATAAAATATAATAATGCACTCGTCCATAGTATACGAGAGTTATTGATAGGAGGAACGAACTCTATGGCACGCCATATGAAAGATCTCTAATGGCTGAGTCATAATCCTCTTTTGGTGTTAAGCCTGCCAGACTATGGTTATAAGGGTTCTAGTGGTATCGAATGTTGTGCTCATGCATCACTATTGATAACTAGTACAACATAATGACGGGACATCATGCTACAGATTTTGGCTAAGCTGGTGAAGGTATTGTTCTAATGCTATGTCACTTCTTTGGTTAGAATTATTGTACCTAGAGTAACATCTGTTGAATCTTTAATCTTTGAATGGGTGTCTACCACAGTCTTTGTAAATGCTTGTCCTTATTTTTGGTCTATTCCTCTCTTCTCTAAATGTGGGGGCCTAGTCAAGTAAGGGTTGAGTTAAGGCATACGGTTTGCTAGTTAAGCCAAGAATTAAGATGAATAATTGGAGGCTCAAAATAATTGATTTCTAGAGATTAGATAGGCTCCTAGGCTGTGTTTAACCAAGGGTAAGATCATATTCATTTTAAAACTCAAATGGCTAGAAGGTCATGACATTAGTTTTTAGGTTGAGGGGAGGATAAGTAACTCAAGCAAGGTTGTAGTCACAGGGCTGGCCGATGGCCATGGGGGATAATCTGTATTTATCTACCAATACGAGCGTTCGTCTTTCCAAATCAGTGAAAGACAAAAGCAATAAAGAGTTCAAGAAAGATGTCATCGGATACAGTTTTGTGCTTCAAAGGCGAATGTGTAATTCAGGTAGAATTGTCAATGCAGACGCGGATGAGATCCTAGATTCCTTGATATCTCAATCCACGTGGGATAAACGAATGAATAGCAAACCAAATGCACTATGGTTGATCAGACCATAACACATTGATTCTAATTAGACTATATGCATGTGGGCGTCCCCGGTATACATATGTCCTGAACAAGCTCGATAAAGAATAAGCTTGCAAAACTGGGCTATAAATAGTGTCATCATTCATGGTAGTTCAAAGTATAAGTACGGGAGATAATGACAAAAGCAGTTATAAATAGTTCAAGTTTCACAAATATCAAAATCTTGTCGATGTTCCTACTTATACAGTCGTCTACTGGCTCTTGTATCAGGCCTTAGTTGACCAATGTGGTATAGACTACTAAAGCTATTTTCAGCTGAACATATCATCCTACACTAGCACATATTTATTATCACCCAGTTATACTTTATTAATGGGTTATAGGAACACGAGGTGATAGGCCGTAAGGCATACTATCCAACTGATAAAAGTCAACTAATGGAGTGATTAAGAAATATAACATGTGTAACTGGTATGAGTTATCTTCCTAACCTTTCTATCAGGCACGAAGGATTAGTCAAGATTAACATTGAAAGGAATCAAGTTGAAGAAAATCAAGGTGACAGGACGAGAGTTCAAAATTGGAATCAATGGAGGAGGTCAAGCATGTGGATGAGATTCTAGACTCTAATCTTATCTGCAGGCTCACATTGGTACAGTAACATAACCGAAGTGATGAACTAGACCTGCCTGGGCTACCACAAAAACATGTAACGCCCAGTCCCAAAATACTTAGGACGAAGTACGTAGACATGCCAGCTGTATACATACAAACTATACTCCAATGTATGGAACTCCCGTATGTATACATAAGCCGTAAAATGCAGTAAACCAGGATAACAAAATCTCATCCACCAAATAAAAGAATAATATAAATCAATTATGAAATTTGTCATTTATACATATAGTTGGCGAAGACAAATCTACTACCAACTATTTTTTAAGAGAGAAATATACAAGAAAATGATAGATAAAAATGACAAGACGAACCAAGGGTAATCATCTTCGAAGGAATGGAAAAGATCACGGCCTTGGCTAGAACACCTGCAAAAAGTCACAAAGGACACACCTGGAGAGATAACCAGTTCCTCAGGGGGACGTAACATGATACATAAAGAACATGCCACATAACTGAATCTATATAATATGTCATAAATCATAAGTAAAGAAAAATAATCCCAATCGTAACAAGATCTAATACCTCAGTATCGAAACAGTTGACTACCCCTACAACCAACAAGGACAAGGGGTAGAACATTATTCCGTGATGCGATATTGTCCCAAGCTACTAATGGAACAGAGGTGACATGATATTGAATAGGGTTACCTAACCATCTAAAGTGTTTATGCAATTGAGAACAAACCTTTCATCGTATGATTCCTGGCTGTAAATAGGATCTGGTAAAGTCCCCACATGGGCACCAATGACCTAAGTGTATGACGTTCAAAAACGATAGTGGCTAACCTGAGGGGGGTAAGCATACCCGTATCTCCAGCGAACTTTCGGGTTACAAGGGAATGTGTAATAGAAGCCCATACGACAAGGAAATATTCTCCCCACCCGATGTACCTATCGAAGTCACATCCGCGATCATGTACCTCTACTAACTACTATGTCTCCTAACATGCCTCTATTAGCAGTTAGACCTAACGCATGCGCAGGGTGATCAGCCAACACTGAAGTACCTCTATATGGTACTCATTTTACACATACCTCTGGTACAATGGTGTCAAGGTTTATGCAATACACTACATATGGTAGTCCCTTAACTCTAGGTTCATATGTAAAAGATAATAGATAAAGCAAAGCTAATATCACTGGACAGATAGTAAATCATAAACTGTAATAATGGTATAGCTAGAAGAACTAAAAATAAATAAACAATGATATGCAATAACTGAAGAAAATGCAGACTAAATATAAGCAATAAATATGGCAAGGTATCTTGCCTGAGGTTGTGTGCAAAAAGACGACGTCCAATAACTCGAAACGTCAGAATAGTAATGTGATGAAGCCAAATCCTGCATACGTCCTCGGATGCTAAAATAAACACCACGAATGTGTTCAGAATATAAGATATGTCTAGGAAATACTGTCCAAAAGTCAATTCTGGAACAGGGGCAAAATTGTAATTTTGGGTCAAAACGATGTCCGCCGTTGGACCCAATTTGCACTGAAATATGTGCCAGAACCTACGGTCTCTAAAGTCATAAAACTACATGTCTATGGGTCCGCGTTGAGGAGATGAACTCAACGTATATCCAGTTTTGGATTCCGATGAGTCGTGCACAAATTTGCCCGTTGTAGCGGGTTCGCGGGCCCGCCAAATAGGCGTTCCAGCCAACCTTCTCAGAATTGGACAAAGTTGGCATACAAGACCAAAAAAATGATACGGTCCTACTGGCACTAGTTTTGTTTCGATTCGATGAACATGCACAAGTAATTGGAGAATTTGCAAGTTGGCCGATATGGTGAATTTTGACGGATACACATCAAATTTGTTGCGCACACGCAACCAATTTGAATTCCGTTAAAGCACACACATCTGCGAAGTCGATACGCACGTTTCAATACTTTTGGTACGCGACCATGTTGTCCGGTTTGGCGGGTCGCACGTCGTATCGAGATTTTTTAAATTTTTGTTATCTGAAAAACTGAATTTTTTCCAAACTTTGAAATTAATTTTTTGCATATAGTGAATGACAAATAAATACAAGAAAGGTCTTGATCTCCTACAGGTTATCTATAAATCTGTTAAACAATTTTGAAATATCGCCATATTCTGGTCAGAATTTGATCTCAAATATGGAGGTTTGGGACAGTTTCTAAACCAAAAAATCAGATTTTTCTCCATTTTGGAACTCGTTTTCCATCGCCTACAAAGCAAATTAATTCGAACTATTTGAATGGGGTTGTAGAGGGTAGGGTTCGACGTACCTGACCAAGCGGTTCGCAAACGGCAGAGAAACGATGAGAAATCACGTCGTGAAGTGGAGCGTCTGCAGCCGCTGCTGCTATTGCTGTGCGCTCTGTTGCACGCGTTCAGCCGCACGTGGCCGGCCTGCCGGATCCTCCGGCCGCCTACGACGAGAGGCTCCAGGAAGGTCACTGGGATGCTCGCGAGTGTGTTGGGTTGGATTTTGATTAGGGTTTGTTGTGTTCCTTTTGGCTACTTATATAGCGTGAGCGATAAACAACAGGGCGGGGTCGGGTATTAAGGTATTGGCCCATGCTCGGGTTTGAGCTTGGCAAGGCTGCTTTTTCCTTCGGAGAACAGTGGCTTTGGAATTTTTTTTCTTATTTTAAAACAAGTTTTCTAATAGACCAAAATACTTTAAATAAATCTAAAAACTAATATGATAAATATAAAATTCCTCAACTAATAAAAATATAAATATATAAATTCCAGAAATAACCTAGCATTTATTATTGGAAAATTACTCATCTACATAATATGGTGGAAACATTTATAATTTCTTATATCTAAAATCTCTATAATTCTAAAAATATTCTAGAACGTTGTTTTTTTTACCAATAAAATAATATTTCTAAGATAAACAAAAATTTTTCTAAAGAGGTTTCCATTTCATATTTCATGTATAAAATATTTTAATATTTAACACAAACAAAATAAAAACTTTCAGTCCCAATTTACATATATACTAAAATCCTTAAATCACAAAAATACCTAAATTTTAGCAAAAATGCCTTTGAGATTCAAGGGTTTTACATCCTACCCAACTTATAAAAATTTCGTTCTCAAAATTAAAATAAAACTTAATATATCAAGGCAAATTATAATATACAGTGAGGCTGGTTAAAAAGGAAGAGTAAGTGCGTCAACTCATAAATCGGTTTCCGAAAAGATGTAGGTGGTGGTTACAGGAGGAATCCAAATTGACAACGTATTCTATACGATAGGGTATCCTTAGTCAGACAGGGATCATGGGTATTTAATTCATTGAAGGGAATGGGTCGATATTGCACATAAATGAAATAGGATGAGAATGGGCATCTATGGTTTGTTTTAAGAAGGAAAAAAATAGGTCATACATTGGTGTAGTTAAAATGGAGCACAAGATGGTGTGTTTGTGCGGGATGTGTATGCCATGGTCGTAGAGTGGTTCATCTAGTTCATGGGGTGAAATTTGTTGAAAGGAAGTGGCTAGTGTTGTACTCCAATTACCAAAGTCATGGGCGAGGTATCAAAATGATATGGATAGAAATAAACGGTATAAACAATGGTTTATTAGTTCCGTTGGAACCAATCTTTGATTAATTTAAATCTTGGATTGGCCAGACTAGATCCCAAAATCTATCTGAACCATTTCTATTAGGTTAGGACAACCTAGAATAGGTTTCAACTCGAGTGGTTGAGCTAAATGCCAGTCGTATTGGTTAAGAAGGTTCTCTAAGTCTTGAGATGCGCCATCCGTGACTTTTGTGTATAAGTAGCACACGGCACTCAATGAGTGGCGCACTAGTGGCATGTGTGTGGTTGGATTCGAGTAGATCACAACATTTATTGGGTCGAAAGGATTGAGTCAAGGTTGGATCTCTAATTGTAGTCGGAAAGTACATCGAATGTTATGGTAAGGGTTATCATAGTCTTTTTGAGCTAAAAATCGTATCATAAAAATAGATTACAAGGAAACGTGTTTTAGTAGGACATGATATGTCTACATGAAGGTGGAGTCGTCTATGTCTTGTATGTAAAATTTGTTGGAATGAAACAGCTGGTCTCGTGCTCCGAGTATCGATGTCACGGTAGGGAATCGGATAATCTAATTAGAAAGTGGGAGTTCATGAGGCACTAATTATCACCCTAATGGGAACCAATTTATCCTAATCACTCGGTGATACTAGTAAGTCCTAAAATTTAGAGGGGCTTTACAATCTATATTCTTCCAAAATTTCTTTCTAGGAGCTTAACTAAGACGCAGTTCTATGGTTAATGAAGTTAAGAAACCTTCAAGTTGTGATATCGTACCTAAGTTTTGATTATGGAAGGGTACTATACGACGTAATAGGAAATGATACAGTAGATATTAATCAAGTTCGGATCGTGCCCCAATTTTAATAAAGGGAAAACGATTGCGTACAACAACACACGAGTCGATAAAATAAATGATCCACTCGTCCATAGTATACGAGATTTTAATTGGGGGTAACAAACTCTACGGTACGCCATATGAAAATCTCTAATGTCTGAGTCATAATCCTCTTTTGGTGTTAAGCCTGCCAGACTATGGTTATAAGGGTTCTAGTGGTATCGAATGTTATGCTCATGAATCACTGTTGATAACTAGAAAACATAATGACGGGGCATCAAGCTACAGATTTTGGCTAAGTTGGTGAAGGTGTTGATCTAATGCTAAGTCACTACTTTGGCAATAGAATTATTGTACCTATAGTAACATCTGTTGAATCTCTAATCTTGGAATGGGTGTCTACCACAGTCCTTACAAATGCTTGTCCTTGTTTTTGGTCTATTTCTCTCTTGTCTAAACTGCGGGGGCATAGTCAAGTAAGGGTTGAATTAAGGCATACGGTTTGCTAGTTAAGCCAGTAATCAAGATGAATAATTGGAGGCTCACAATATTTGATTTCTAAAGATTAGATAGTCTCATAGGCTGTGTTTTAACCAAGGGTAAGATCATATTCATTTTCAAACTCAAATGGCTAGAAGGTCATGACATTAGTTTTTAGGTCGAGGGAGGACAAGTAACTCAAGGCAAGGTTATAGTCACAGGGCTGGCCGATGGCCATGGGGGATACTCTGTATTTATCTACCAATACGAGCGTTCGTCTTTCCAAATCAGTGAAAGACAAAAGCAATAAAGAGTTCAAGAAAGATGTCATCGGATACAATTTTATGCTTCAAAGGCGAATGTATAATTCAAGTGGAATTGTCAATGCAGACGCGGATGAGATCCTAGATACCTCAATATCTCAATCCACATGGGATAAACGAATGAATAGCGAACCAAATGCACTATGGTTGATCAGACCATAACACATTAATTCTAATTAGACAATATGCTTGTGGGCGTCCCCGATATACATGTCATGAACAAGCTCGATAAAGAATAAGCTTGCAAAACTGGGTTATAAGCATCATCATTCATGGTAGTTCAAAGTATAAGTACGGGAGATAATGACAAAAGTAGATATAAATAGTTCATGTTTCACAAAAATCTTAATCTTGTCCGATGTTCCTGCTTATAAAGTCATCCTACTGCTCTTGTATCAGGCCTTGGTTGACCAATGAGGCATGGAATACCTAAGCTCTATCTTCTAGCTGAACATATCATCCTACACTAGCATATATTCATTGTCACCAGTTACACTTTAATGGGTTATAGGAACACGGGGTGATAGGCCGTGAGGCATACTACCAAACTTATAAAAGTCAACTAATGGAGTGATTGAAAAATATAACATGTGTAACTGGTATGAGTTATCTTCCTAACCTTTCTATCAGGCACGAAGGATTAGTCAAGATTTATTGAAAGGAATCAAGCTGAAGTAAATCAAGGTAATAGGACGAGAGTTCAAAATTGGAATCAATGGAGGAGGTCAAGCATGTGGATGAGATTCTATACTCTAATCCTATCTACAGGCTCACATCGGTACAGTAACGTAACCGAAGTGATGAACTGGACCAGCATGGGCCACCAAAAAATATGTAACACCCCAGTCCCAAAACTTAGACGAAGTATGTAGACATGCCAGCTGTATACATACGAAGTATACTCCAATGTATGGAACCCCCGTATGTATACATAAGCTATAAAATACAGTAAACCATGATAACTAATCTCATCCACCAAATAAAAGAATAATATAAATCAACTATGAAGTTTGTCATTTATACATGTAGTTGGCAGAGAAAAATCTACTACCAACTATTTTTTTAAAAGAAGAAATATACAAGGAAATGATAGATAAAAATGACAAAACGAACCAAGGGCAATCATCTTCGAAGGATTGAAAGATCACGGCCTTGGCTAGAACACCTGCAAAAAGTCACAAAGCACACACTGGAGAGATAACCAGGTCCTCAGAGGGACGTAACAAGATACATAAAGAACATGCCACATAACTGAATATATATAATATGTCATAAATCATAAGTAAAGTAAAATAGTCCCAATCGTAACAAGATCTAATACCTTATCATCAAAACAGTGGACTACCCATACAACCAAACAAGGACAAGGGTAGAATATTATTCCGCGATGCATATTGTCCCAAGCTACTAATGGAACAGGGGTGACATGACATTGAATAGGGTGACCTAACCATCTAAAGTGTTTATACAGTTGAGAACAAACCTTTCGTCGTATGAGCCCTGGCTATAAATAGGATCTGGTATAGTCCTCCACTTGGGCACTAGTGACCTAAGCATGTGACGTTCAAAAATGACAGTGCCACCCTGAGGGGGTAAGCATACCCGTATTCTAGTGGAGCTTCCGGGTTACAAGAGAATGTGTAATAGAAGCCCATTCGACAAGGAAATGTTCTCCCCACCTGATGCACCTATCAAAGTCACATCCATGATCATGAACCTCTACTAACTGCTAAGTCTCCTAACTTGCCTCTATTAGCAGTTAGACCTAACTGATATACACGGGTGATTAGCCAACACGCAAGTACCTCTACATGCTACTCATCTCACATACCGTGGTACAACGGTGTCAAGGTTTATGCAATACACTACATATGGTAGTCCCTTAACGCTAGGTTCATATGCAATCAAAAGATAATAGATAAAGCAAAGCTAATATCACTGGGCATATAGTAAATAAACTGTAATAATGGTACAACTAGATTTTTTTGATTCGGACCAAACTTGCAATAATATGACCAGTCAACCTTCTTAGAATCGGACCAAACTTGGCATACAGGACCAGAAAAATGATACGGTCCTGCTAGCACAGGTTTCGTTTCGATTCGACGAACGTGCACAAAGTAATTGAAGAATTTGCAAATAGGTCGATACGGGAAATTTTGACGGATACGCATCAAATTCGTTGTGCACACGCAACCAATTTGAATTCTGTCAAAGCCCACACGTCCGCGAAGTCGATACGTACCTTTTGATGCTTTTGGTTCATGACCACGTCGTCCGGTTTGGCGGGACGTGGGTCGTGTCGGAGATTTTCTAAATTTTTGTTATTCTAAAAAACAGATTTTTTCTAAACTTTGAAATTGAAATTTTTGCATATAGTAAACGACAAATAAATCTACAAGAAAGTCTTGATCTCCTACAGGTTTTCTATAAATTTGTTCAAACAGATTTTAAAATCTCGCCATATTCTGGTCGAAATTTGATCTCAAATATGGAGGTTTGGGACAGTTTCTAAACCCAAAAATCAATATTTTTCTCAGTTTTGGAACTCATTTCCCATCACGTACAAAGCAAATTAATTCGAACTATTTGAAGGGGTTGTAGAGGGTAGGGTTGTCGACGTACCTGACCAAGCGTTCCGTAAAATGGTAGAGAAACGATGGAGAAATCACGTCGTGAAGTGGAGCTTCTACAGCCGCTGCTGCTGTTGTTGTGCGCTCTGTTACACGCGTTCAGCCGCGCGTGGCCGACCGTCCGACGATCCTCCGGCCACGTGCGGCGGTACGAGGCTCCAGGAGGGTCGCTGGGATGGTCGCGAGGGTGTTGGGTTGGATTTTGATTAGGGTTTGTGGTGTTCCTTTTGGCTACTTATATTAGCGGGCTATAAACAACAGGGCGGGGTCGGGTGTTAAGGTATTGGCCCATGCTCGGGTTTGAGCTTGGCAAGGCTGCTGTTCCTTTAGGGAACAGTGGCTTGGGAAATTTTTTTTCTTATTTTAAAAAAATTTTCTCATAGACCAAAATACTTTAAATAAATCTAAAAACTAATATGACAAATAAAATTCCTCAACTAATAAAAATATAAAATATAAATTCTAGAAATAACCTAACATTTATTATTGGAAAATTACTCATGTACATAATATTGTGGAAACATTTATAATTTCTTAATATCTAAAATCTCTATAATGCTAAAAACATTCTAAAAAGTTGTTTTTTTACCAATAAAAAGAATGTTTCTAAGATAAACAAAATTATTTTCTAAAGAGGATTCCATTTCATATTTCATGTAATATTTTAATATTTAACACAAACAAATAAATAAAAACCTCCAATCTCAATTTACGTATATACTAAAATCCTTAAATCACAAAAATACCTAAATTTTAGTAAAAATGCCTTTGGAGATTCAGGGGTTTTACAGTTGGCCAACATGCGTACATGGGGGTGCCATACGCAGCATGCACCAACGTATGCCAAATCCAATGGGGACCTCGACTGAGCTCCAGCGCTGCCAAGTCGCCGCGAGCACGCGGGCACATCTGCGATCGATAGTGGCGTTAGGTGCAGCAACCGCAGCGCCACACCACCGCCGCACGACCATGGAACCCTGGCGAACCCCGATGACGCCTACTCAACACACCACCGTCCTTTTCGACGCACAACAAAGGCGATTCATACATTTTGCACGGGATCCCATCGTGACGTACACAAATTTGAGCCTTGAATTTTGTTTCGTCGCAGCAAATTTAGATATTTTTTGGACAATTCGACGGTTGGATCGTCGATCCAAGTCTTCTGTCTTAATATCGGTATATACCCCTTCGCTCACCTAAACTTTCAGCCATTAATTTGATAGTTTGATAGATCAAAATCGGCCATCAAATTGACCGCTTAAATTGCATTATTTTTGGACAATTTTGTGGTGCCAACTTCACGGATTCGTTTCTTTTTCGTCGAAGCTCCTATTGATGAACCACTAAATCTGTTGTAGCAGGTATAACCACCTTCGTGCCATAAAAATTTTAGCTTCTAAGGATGTCATTTGGTTGGTTAAATCGACACCAAATTTGGCCTCTCGAAACCGTAATTTACAACTTATAAAATTCTAATTTTGAATCCGGGACTCCGAATTACAATTCCGATGCCACCAATGGACTCGTTGCATCGTTCTGCCTAAATATCATATATAATTTTCTAAGTTTAAAGCAACGTGGTCTCGACATGTATTTTGGTGTAAATCGGATCCTAATGGCCGGATCAACGGGTCATTTTGAGATCGGCTCATCGGAATTCAATTCTGGATATATTGTTGGGTTCGTATCTCATTCTAGACTCGTTAACATATACATTGCTAGATTTAGAGGAATTTGGTTTTGACATGCATTTCCATGCAAACATGGTCTCAATATCCACGTCAACGGGTCATTTTGAGATCGGCTCATCGGAATCCAATTCTGGATATGTCACAACCTGCACCCAGTATAGGGCACGAGAAGTGAGTACGTCAAACCTACGTCACAGTGTCAACGGTAGAACGATATCCTAGGTCACAACATCTAACAATATATAACTGTACCTGTACAATAGTATACTCTCCAAAAAGGAGGACAGTACAGAAGGTACAACTCAATCACAATGTCTAAGATAGAAATAAAAGATAAGATAGATAATCTCAATAGAGAACTACAAACAGAAAGAAATAAGTCTGGGTGTTTAAACAACACCAAATCTAAATATATGAAATACATTAAGGCAAAACAACTAAAATAAGATAACTAGTCTAACAGTCTAATCTAGACAATGGAAATCCTCAACAATTGCTGGATCCTCCTGGGGGTCCAAGTCGCCTGTGTTATCTAAGCAGTGCCATAATATGTGGGGCAGAACTCCTCCTCATCCTTTATAATATTTTCAACAGGTCCAATCAGGACAGGAACGAATACATATCTCTTACACAGTTCATATCATGACAGGAATTATAAAGCAAACTATAGAATAAAATATATGAAACATTGTAAGAAATGAACATGAAGCCTAAAGGAATATCTGATAAACTGAAATATAAATATGGTAAGTAAAGACTGTAAGTGACTAAGTGATTTAGAGCACAAGATGGTTATGTGAACGGCTTGAATTGCACATGACTAAGCTACAGTTTGCACATGATTACCTACATTCGATGTAGACAGGTTATGTTATTGTACATGAAAATTTATATTGAAGCTCATGAGATCATGAGAGTACATGACAGCACATGAGTGTACATGAAATAAGAGTCCAAAGATACATGATGTTTACGAAAAGCGCATGACATGATGTATTCGATGCACCCGAGGGGGATAGCATCTCATAAAAAGATCCATATAGTACTAATCCGTGATAAGATCGTGACAGCATCAAGTAAAGTAGTCTATAACAAGAATATAATTCCTAACAAGTATGAAACGGTCAGGGAATGTACTTGCCTGATAGTCTGAACAGCTAATGAGAAAAGATGTCCAAACCGGAGTAACTGAGTCCTATTTAGAGCAACTACATGTTAAAAGTGTATATATGAATTAAAGGAAGTTTACAATGCATCATATATGATTCTAGGTCATTCTAGGCCAAAATCAACTCTTGGTCAACTTTGGTAACCATTCTAGTCAAACTAGGTCAAACCTAAGTCACTAGTCAATAAGTCTAGGGTTTGATCATACATAAGTCAACATGTCAATTTAAGCCTATCAGAGTCAATTCTAGGTCAATGTTGACCTACAGTTGACTTTGGTCAAGTTGGTCAACTAACTAGTCAAGTGTCCCTAATTTGGCCCATAGGGTTATTTCTAATCACAACTAGACACAGGCTATAAAATCCTATACCAATATCATATATATATATAATATAATAATATATATATATATTAATATATATATAATATTTATATTATATATATTACATATAATAATATTATATATATATATATTATAGATATATATATATATTTTTATATATATCTATATAATTATATATATAATATATATATATATAATAAATATAATATATTACATATAATATATATATATATATATATAATATATATATATATATATATAATATTATATATATATATATATATAAAAATATATATATATATATATATATATATTAATATATATATAATATATATATATATATATATATATATATATATATTTTTTATATATATATATATATATATATATATATATATATACACACACACATGTAAATACACATGTAAATATATATATGTAAATACACATGTAAATATATATAATATAATATATATATATATATATATATATTATATATATATATATATATATATATATATACACACATGTAAATACACATGTGTATATAATAATATATATATTATATATTATATATATATATATATATATATACACATGTAAATACCGATATACATATGTATATAAGGAAAGGGATGAAAGGCAAGTGAGTGTGTGTATGTTGTACTGCTAGTAAGGGGTGAACCCAAATCTCAGAAATGAGATTGAAAACAGCCTCTAAAGCCGAAACTCAAAGTATCAAATATCAATACCAAACAAACAACCCATTTTCAAATACATAAGCCTAAACCAAAACAAATCAACTCTAAACACAACTCAGAATCAAACTAAAGCTAAACATCATTATCAACTCAGAAATCTGAGTTAAAAACTAAATCAAATCTCAAATTTGAAAACCAAACACTCAAACCCAACTCAACTCAAATTGGAAATCAAAATTCCATTCACTAACCCAATTCAAAACCAAAAATCTCAAATTCACGTCCATACACCGTGCAAACTGGAAACAGGAAGGGGTTGTATGTGTGTGTCATGCTCGTGCCTAAACAGAACCAAAACAGTATCCACAATGTGTTCAAACAGTACTGTTTGATGCAAAAGGTTGAACGAACTTTTTGCTTTATTGAACGTATAAGGTATCTGTGTACAAAGAAGGAAGTCCTAAACAAGATATTCTAAGTACAGGAAGAAGAAGTTTCTAGAAATTGTAAGGGTGGACATTGAGCACTGCAGCGGCTTCTTCACTCCATTGACGATCTGAAAATGAATCAACCTTACTATGGCTCTCTAGCACTTTTGGTGGGACTAGGGTCACCGATCAAGAGGCTACCTGGATGAGAAGATCCCTTGAAGATGATTGGTTGGTTGGTTCTTTGGTTGATAGGTGAATGAGGGTGATCGACTCTTCGTGGATGGAGGTCGCTGCTCATTTGAAGATTTCGATTGCGATGTTCCTCTGTCAATTTCGATACTTTAGAGGAAGAAAAACTCCTTCTATTTATAGAGAACTGAGCATATGTACGATGTGCTTTAGGGTTCCTGAGATATAAAGAATCTGCCGTTATTGTATAGTGTAGGCTTCTGCTGCACTGATACCTGGCGGACATCGAGATTCCCCTCAAACGAGATCTCTAGTGGTAAGAACATAACCAAAGGAAGTGACACATGGCGTGTGCCGATTTGCTTGCTCGGATACAGCCGAGTAAATCTTGGGATTTCATTTTAGATTTGGAGTCTAATTGATCCTCGTCTAAGATTAAAACCAATCTGATATGATATCAATCATGATTTAATCCCAATCTTCTCTGCAAGAGGTGGTTTAAACAAACCAACTAGGGTGGACCCATGCTTCCTGTACCTCTGGTGAGGACTAAGTGCTGCTATGCTTCTGTAGCGACGAGTAGACCGTGCTTCTGGAGACGATGGAACCTCTGCACTTTCAGACGACGAGTGGACATGGATTCGAATGACGACAAGACTTCTGTGCGCATAGAACAACTACGAAGCTATGTTTCGGGCTACCAGAGTCACTGTGCTGTAGCCGACAAGTAGGCTTGTGCTTCAGGTTGGCGAGGTTACTGTGCTTCTGGAGCGACAGGTTGACTTGCATTGGTTGTGATAGAAATTTCTAACTCTCTTATAGAGAAGTGACTTAAGCTTCTGATTCGGAGCAGATGACTGCGCCATAAGAATGGAGATGGTGTAAGCATATCACCATCATGCATCTCATACGGACGCAGGTAAGTAGCTGTGCCTCTGAATAGTAGAGACGTTGGTTTCGAAAGGAAGGGTATGATACCCTTGTGCCTCTGAGATTGGCACAGGTAGATAGCTGCACCTCTGAAGTACAAACACTGGCTTCAGGAATAAAAGAAGGGAGGAGGGCCCTACCACCATCTTGTTCTGAGGTTGGCGCAAGCAGGTGGCTGCACCTCTGGTATGAAGACTCTGGCTTCTTCAAAGTGCTGAGTTACTGATATACTTCTGAGAGGCTGTGCCCACTAGAATATCAGAACATGCTTCGGTGGAGGTCAATCCTCCAGCGTGTGTATCGAGAAGAAGGAAGGCTGTATTTTGATGAAGATTGCATCCCTAGTAGATCCTTCTAGGCTTCTGTCGAATCTGTACTAGATCCTTTGTAGAAGAACAGAATTAGTCCCTTATGTGTGGTCTTAATATGTTTGTACTAGACTTTGGTAGACATGACAATGAAGGGACTTCTCTCCATATCTTCTGTTTTGTCTTTTTAGTACTGAACATCAGTCTTTTGCATCTTCTGTAATTTGGCGATGGGATGTCTTCAGCTGAGATTTTTCATGCTTCTACGAGACCCCCTTTAAAGTGTTCCGAACTTGAGTCAAGCTCGGGATACTTTGAACAGAAGCATGAACACGTGTCCGGACTGTACGAGCTGGGTGATGGCTGGTGTCACGCCTAGCTCTTAGCATTAATGGTCCCGAGTCATCATTTCAGAGCATGGGCTCCTGATGGCTTTTTGATATTGGAGCCTCTTGCATCTTTTCAGGGATCGTAAATCTCTTTAGCAGAGGAGGTTCAGAGTCATGTTCCTTCGGTCACTCACAGTACTGCTATCTGTCATGGAGTGGAGCCTTAGCTTAACTTGAAAGCTTCCTTCTGACGATGTCTGGCTCATGCTTGGACCACACGAACAGCCTATATAAAGGACTGTCCTTCTTCAAAAGAAGACTTAGCTGCTTCAATAATGACCTTTCTTGCCCGATGTTCAGCTCCTGACGACCTTGGAGTTTCTTGAGACGACCGTCGGTGGCAAATCTTTTTATCTAAAGAAGCTGTAGTAGAACTACCATTGGATCTCGAGATGTCCCACATTTTGGATGTTGTAGGCATCAATGGCGCCTTGGACCTCTGCTTTTTGGGTTAGAATTGCTTGTCGTTCTGACCGAGGAATAGCAAGGCCTGCTGCTGTGGTTGCTCTCGCCGGCCAGCTGGGGAGTTAGTGGAGTCTTGTGCTGGTCTTCATCCCCGACGTGGGCTAGTAGCAGCTTCAGGCAGTGGCTTCCTTTTGACCAGGAAATGATTAGCTCTGTCACCGCCTCGCCCGTGCTATTGAGAGCTTATACCGTAATTTTAGCTTTTTTGTTACTTATGTGTATGTAACTACGAAGAGTCTGTAAAAGATCTTTGTAGCCACATATTTTTATATGTAGAAGCTTTCTTGTTCCCTTTGCTTTTGTCTCCAGAATAAAAAGAGAATCTTCATAATAGATTTGCCTGACCAAAGGTAATATGGACATGGTAGGCTTGATCTTGGCCGGGGTATAGAACAATAATTCAGAGGTAATATGGGCGTGAACTATTTTCTAAATTGTCGGGATAATCATTGAACTGATACGAGAAGAACGACTACTCAGAGGTAATGTGGACATGGTACTCGCGTCTTCCAAGAGTAGAGGAGCAATCCAGAGATAATATGGACGTGAAGTGCTTCATCTACTTGAAAGAATATACAGGAGGGAGAGCGAGAGATCCCCTTACCAGAACCCATAGGCACTCTTTTCAGGGGATATGGGTGCCTATGCTGATTCTGTCTTCAGACGTAATACTTTTTTAGGAACTTTCCATTGATGCGAATTATTAGTAAGTCCCCATTGGGCTTAGCTAGCCGATAAGCACCGTTGGAGTACACTGTTTCTATGGCGAACAGTCCTTTCCACTTGGGCTCAAACTTTTCTGTCATCTTGTGGGTCATCACCATTGGTCTTCGTACTGCCAAGACGAGGTCGCCCACCTGGTTGGATCTTTTGCAGACCTTTTTGTTAAAGGCCCTAGAGATGCGAGCTTGGTAACGCTCAATCCTTTACTGCACAAGCAAGCACTTTTCATCCAACACTTCTAGCTCTTGTAACCGCCTACGATGATTGTCTTCGACGGTTAACTGATTAGTGATAATATTAACAAACAACATCTTCTTAAGGACTTGACCCATGCTGGTAGCGGAGTCCTAAGTTGAGGAGTCAAAAGAGTGTGAGTGCCTTATGACTTATTCTTCTGAATCATCTGAGGTGGTCATAGGTGTAACATACCCCAGCCCTCGACGAGTACGTTGGTAGTAGTTCTCAGCTTTTTCCTTTGGAGCGTGAATCTGTATAGGAAGACGCTAACCTTTGCCATAATTGATCTCCTTGTTGCTATTCAGGTTGTAGCCCATCTTCTGGATAAGGTTCTTGGCCTGTGTTGTATAGCGATAGAACTGTATTTTGTCGCTGTCGAGGTCTGGGTCTTCCGGAGTTATTCGTTGCGGATGCTACAATCGACCGAATATGACGAGTTCCTCTTCTTTTTCCCTAGCTAGAACTACGAAGTAGGCACCTCGGGCAGGGACAACTTGGCTCACATGGTTGGCAGTTGTCACATGCGTCTACAGTTTACACAGAGAATTGTCCAGGAAATATTTGGTGTTCCAGCACACGCCAGAGTAGTTCGATGACAACTTTCTGTTGATGAAGTGGGATATTTTTTCCCGAGGGATTACGTTGTCGAAAGAGTGGGCCTTTGTATCGACGTAGACATAATCTTCTAGCTCTTCATCAGTGAGATCTAGGGTTGTCGTCGGAGGAGAAGGAGGATGTCTCCCTTTCAGCTTGACCATCAAGGGAATGGTGGTCGGATGCTCCTGCGCCTTCATGGTCGGCCTTGGGGACCTCCAGGGTAACTTCATTCATATAGGCTCCTGACCATCTTTCATCACCACTGGAGGTGATGGTAGAGCTTTGCCCCGAAGCTTAACAACAAGAGGCACTGACACCTTGGGAGGCCTCCCCTTCATCCGAACCTTTAAAGGTTTTTCGACCACTACTATACTTTCTGAAGCTTTCTCGGCCTCATCGTCAGCATCATTGTTGTCATTGTCCCAGGGGACTGACTTATACATATCAGCATCTGTATAGTAGGCTTCAAGTCCTCGAAACGGGTCGATAGCAGTGAACTCCGTTTTGATAGTCCCGTCGCTGGCCACATATTTCATACACTGATGTAGGGTGGAAGGGACAATCATGTACTCATGGATCTATGGTCGCCCCAACAACATGTTGTAATTTACATCTGCATCAATGATATTGTAAGTCACTTCAGTATGAAGGTCGTCGATCTGACATTTCAGGCAAATTTTGCCCAAGGGCTTGCTTTTTCTCGCGTAGAAGCCACTGATTATTGTCTTAGAGGCTGTCAACCGATGCATCAAAATCCCTAAAGTTTGAAGCAGGCTTCTTAGGATAATGCTCAAAGAGGAACCTGGGTCGATGTGGATACGATTGACCTTAATGGTACCGACATACCCCGTATAGTACATGGGGCGGTTGTGCCGGTTATTCATAAGCAACATGTCTTGTTGAGTAAAAGTAATACAGGGAATCATTTCGACTACACTGTGGCAATATGGGATAGCTGTAGGATCCACGTTCGGTGGCTGAACCTGGGTGAGGAAGGACTCAACGTTCTGTAAAGCTTCACTGAACGCATCTCGGGTTTCTTTAGAGAGGCGGAGGAGCTCAAAAAGTGACAATCTAGCCAGAGTATTAGCCAGCTGTGCTAGAATATCGAAGTTGTAGGGCTTGATAGGCCCGATTGTCAGATCCTTTCTGAGAGGTTTGTCGAAGCGAACCTCCTTCTATTTCTACTTGTCCACGGTAGGGGACCGGGATGGACCCGCCTCTGGTGCCTCAGGGATCTGAGGTGGACCTGCTCTTGATATATATCTGGGACATGGGGAGTATCTAGTGGAGACTCCTCCTGGTTTGGAGCCTGGCTCTCCTCTTGCCTATGCTTCGAGCGGGTAGTCACCAAAGCATCGTCGCTTGACGTTGAGACCATACGACATGCTTATTTTTTTTCCCTTTTGCTGAAAGGGTCGTAGATGTCACCATATCGGGAACCAAGTTAGGATGTATCCACATGACTTTGTCGTGAGGCGTAGAGAACGGGACGAGCCCTTGAGCGTTGTCCCGTGCTGGCGGAAGGTTGACTACTTCCATCGTCGCCTTTGGAATAGGGATGACGCCATCTTGTACCTCTTTGGCTGGAAAACTTTCGAACTGGAGAGTAACCATGTTGGCTGATAGCATTTCCCCGAGGCCCCGAACGGCTCTGTAATCAGAATACAGGGTGTCCTCTTACTCGTAACTCAATGTTGTTAGAAGATTGACCACTTCTACTGCCATATCGGGGACAAGAATGACATCATGCTGTGCCTCTACAGTTGGACTACTCTCGGACTGGAGAGTAATATTGTTGGTCGTGACTGTCTTCTCTTCATAATCTGATAATATGATGTTGGCATTAATGAGGCGCTGAATTTGCCCCTTCAAGACATAGCAGTCCTGTATTGAGTGATGGAAGTACTGGTGATAATAGCAGTACTTAGGATGGTCCACCTTTCCAACTTCATCAGGATGCCTAGGTGTCGATATGGACAGTTTACCACTCTTCGAAAACATCTTGAAGAGCTCCAGCGTATCCTCGTCATTGAAGGACTATGTCTCCCTCGGCCTCTGTGCTTCCGCAGACTTGGGGTTCGCAGCTGCTGAACCTTTGGAGATGTTGACGGTCATAGCTTGCTAGCCTTTTTCGTCTTTGGGGTTGTTTTTCTACGAGCATTTTCCCTTATCTTCGGGCGCAGGAAAGTGCAGTCCCAAGAGCTGCGCGTCCTGAGCTTTCCTTTGTGCGGCATCCGCCTCTGTAATAAAAGGCGTCTACTCCGTGCAGGGAGTACTGTGCCACAATTTTATAGCAGGCAGCATGTTCTTGCGGTAGGAGTCCATGAGCATGGGGTCGGGCATGCCGGGTGGTAATCTGAGGGCTGCTTGTTGAAGCGCTCGATGTATGTACGAACAGGCGCTTTCTTCCTTTGGACAATTTCCATGAGGGTCGACATGGTCATGTCCATGCCGTCTTCATAGAATCGGTCCACAAACTGAGTCATCTGGTCTTCAAATGACGAGATACTGTCGTCTGAAAGACTGCAGAACCATTCATAGGCTACCCCCTACAGGGCTCCTATGAATATGTTGGACAGGAGGGCGTCTTCCTTTGGCAGGTGCCTTGTTGCTGAGGCAAAGTACCTCAAGTATTGTTGGGGAGACCCATTCCCTTCATAAGGTGTAAGCATCTGCAGATTGTATTTGGGAGGATAGACGATGTTGTCCCACTCAGTAGGGTATGGCTGCCGGATCCCCATCTTTCAGAGCGTCGCTTGCTTTTTTTTGGCATCATGACGAGCATACAGCTCCTTGATTGCCAGCTGTATCTCCGTCGGCATTGCGGAGCCTATAGCCTATGGAGTAGATGAGGATGGTCCTGTCTGATTGGCAGTAGGCAACCTGCTGGATTCGTCATTGGATGGCAGATCATGTGCAGGTGTAGAGGCAACGGGAGCCATTCTACTCTTGAGGTCGGTTATGACCGAGGAAAGGGTCTTCACGGTGTCTGTTAGCGTATCTAACTTCGTCTCAAGAACTTCGATACATCTGAGAGCTTCGTTGTTGTCTTCCTCATTGCCATCGACCGTGAACATAGACCGAGTGTAAGGGTGGCTCGAGGGAGCCATAGATCCTTCACATTCTGGCTCAGATGCCCAAGTCTCGCTGTTCTGAGGATATACCGCAAGATTGTGATCTTCTTCGGACTTATTATGGTTGCTAACCCCGGTCTGACGATTGGCAATGGAGACATCCGTGTCGTATTGCGAGATTGGAACACAGGGTTGTTACGTATGGTAGGAGGCTGGCCACCCCTAGTTTTTGACAAGGCACCCAATGCAGATTTGAAACGAGTGCTTTGGAACACACCTACATCGGGTACCTTAGCTTTACTGTTCTCTGACCTCCTCTTCTGTTTAGTAACTGATATGGGAGGAATTTGGGAAGGCTCCTTGAAAGCTCTGGAACCCTGCACCGCATAGCATGTGGCGATGCAGGACTCATCTTCTCTATGGCTCACCGACCCCCTGTTAGGCCTCTGGCGTAGAGTCGGCGTGGAGTAGAGTATCTGGAAGACGGAGTGCCTGCTTGGCGATGGCAAAGCCGTCTGCTGAAAACGGTAGTTGATGGTAATCTGGGTACAAGGGTGCCTTGATTTAGGCACGTCTTGCGCCACAGATTCTTCTTCCACTTGGGAGAGGGTTGGCACTTCTGTCGTAGCACTCCCATTGTATATGCAGGGAAGCTACATGTAAGCATGGTCAGAGCAGGTCTGGCAAGGAAGCCTCTTATCGCTCCTGTGGGAACGCTGCTCGTATGGTCCCTCTCCATGGGACGTACCCCCTAGCTTGGCTTACGCACATGAGCACCCCAGTAGGAGGGAGATTCGACTGGTTGAGGCATCGGAGCGCGAAAGCCAGTCTTGTATAGCTGTCAGTCGACTGTGCGTGTTACTGTCATCACGGGCCTCTGGTCTGCCGCTGGTATTGCATGTTTATTATACGAAGTGCAAGCCACCTGGAATCTCTTCCTACTTCCTCCAGCAGGTGAGTAGTATTCAGAGTCCGTCGAAGGTTTACCTGAAGTGAAAGCGATTCGGTCGAAGACAGATCTCCTTGCCGGTAATACTCTCGTCGTGAGGGGTTGGACCGGTGTGCGCTTCCTTTGGCATCGTTCCTTCGTCAGATCAACCATGGAACCACCATATTTTTCACCATAGTTTCTCGGGACGGGAATCGGGCGAGGGAATAAGGTTGTAGCAACTGAGATCTTTACTGTAGCCTTGACGTTGAGGGGGTCTTGAGACACAGTTGCCGCTATTGTGCTGCTGGCTGCACCCGCCATAGGCCTTCAGACACGTCGAGTCTTCTTTGGTTGTATGAACCGCTTCAAAGTTTTCTACTTTTCGTCAGAAAGAAGATCTTCAAAAGTCTGCTGGTCAAAGCGTATGACCAGCATGTCTTGAGAAGCTCCCAGCAAGTTGTCATCAGATTGCGTCTCTGCATTCTTGTTGGAGGAGAAGGTAGTCCCAAGCAGAGTTGCCACTTTGTTCGATGTAACAAAAGGTTGAACAAGCTTTTTGCTTTATTGAACGTATAAGGTATCTATGTATAAAGAAGGAAGTCCTAAATAGGATATTCTAATTACAGGGAGAAAAGGTTTCTGGAAAAGTGTGACGATGGAGATTGAGCATTGCATCGGCTCCTTTACTCCATTAATGATCTGATGACGAATCAACCTTACTATGTCTCTCTCGCGCCTTTGATGGGACTCTGGGGTCACCGATCAAGAGGCTATCTGGATGATAAGATCGCTTGAAGATGGTTGGTTAGTTGGTTCTTTGGTTGATAGGTGGATGAGGGTGGTCGACTCTTCGTGGATGGAGATCGTTGCTCCTTTGAAGATTGTCTATTGTCAATGTTCCTTCTATCTTTTTTAATCGATCCTTTGACGGAAGAAGAACTTCTTCTATTTATAGAGAACCGAGCACATATGCGACGTGCATTAGGGTTCCTGAGATATGAAAGAATCTGCCGTCATTGCATGGTGTAAACTTCTGCGGCGCTGACACGTGGTGGACATTAAGATTCCCCTCAAACGAGATCTCTGGTGGTTATAAACATAACCGAAGGAGATGACATGTGGCGTGTATCGATTTGCTTGTTCGGGTACAGCAGAGTAAATCTTGGGATTTTATCCTGGATTTAGAGTCTAATTGATCATCATCTAAGATTTAAATCAACCTGATATGATATCAATCATGATTTAATCCCAATCTTTTCTACAAGAGGCTGTTTAAAGAAACCAATTGGGGTGGACCCATGCTTCCTGCGCCTTTGGTGAGGACTAAGTGCTGCTGTACTTCTGGGGCGACGAGTAGACCGTGCTTCTGGAGACGACGGAACCTCTGTGCTTTCAGGCAACGAGTGGACTTGGATTCGAATGACTACGAGGCTTCTGTGCATATAGAGCAACTTATGAAGCTGAGTTTTGGGATACCAGAGTCACTGTGCTGTAGGCGACAAGTAGGCTTTTTTTCAGGTTGGCAAGGTTACTGTGCTTTTGGAGCGACAGCTTGACCTGTATTTGTTGCGATGGGAGTTCCCAAGTCTCTTGTAGAGAAGTAACTTAAGCTTCTGATCCGGAGCAGAGGACTATGCCATAGTAATAGAGATGGTGTGTGCATATCACCATCATGTGCCTCATGCAAACGCAGGTAAGTAGCTGCGCCTCTGAACAGTGAAGGCGTTGGCTGCGAAGGGAACGGGTATGACACCCCTTGTGCATCTGAGATTGGCACAGGCAGATAGCTGCACCTCTGGAGTGTAGATACTAGATTCTAGATAAAATAAGGGGAGGGGGGCCTACCACCATCTTGTTTCTGAGGTTGGTGCAGGCAGGTGTTTGCACCTTTGGCTCGAAGGCTCAGGCTTCTTTAAGGTGCTGGGTTGCTGATATGCTTCTGAGAGGCTTCGCCCACTGGAATATCAGAACATGCTTCGGTGGAGGTCAATCCTCCAGCATGTGTATCGAGAAGAAGGAAGGCTGCGCTTCAATGACGACTGCATCCCTTGTAGATCCCTCTAGGCTCTGTCGAATATGTACTAGATCATTTGTAGAAAAACATAATTAGTCCCTTATGTATGGTCCTGATGTGTCTGTACTATATCATCTTCTGTTTTGTCTTTTTAGCACTGAGCCCGAGTCTTTTGCATCTTCTGCTCTTTGGTGAAGGGATATCTTCAGCTAAGATTTTTCATGCTTCTACAAAAGCATAGGCAATCACCTTCCCATGCTGCTGCAAGACACAACCCAGACCCTTCCCTGAGGTGTCACTGTAGATAGTAAACCTGCCTGATCCTAATGGCAATGTCAGAATCGGGGCTGTCGTCAACCACTTCTTCAACTCATCAAAAGTGACCTGACACTCCTTTAACCACATAAACTCTATGTCCTTTCGGGTCAGCCTAGTCAATGGCTCTGCAACCCAGAAGAAATTCTTGAACGAACCTCCTGTAGTAGCCTACCAATCCCAGGAAGCTCCTGATCTCCACAACTGAACTCGATGCTGTCCATGCCTCAATTGCCGTAATCTTCCTCTGGTCAACTGAGATCCTATTCCTAGACATAACATGACATAGGAAATCAACTTGATCCATGAAGAACTCACACTTCGAGAGCTTGCCATAAAGCTCCTCCTTCCTGAAAGTCTCCAAAACCACTCTTAAGTGTTCTTCGTGCTCCTTTGGGGTCTTCAAGTACACCAAGATGTCGTCGATGAATACCACCATGAACTTGTCCAAGTACTGGTGGAACACCTTATTCATCAGGTTCATGAACACCGTCGGGGCATTAGTTAACCCAAACGGCATCACCATGAACTTAAACTGGCCATACCGTATCCTGAATGATGTCTTCGGAATGTCCTCCTTCTTCACCTTCACTTGATGGTAACCTGACCTCAGATCAATTTTGGAAAATACCCTCTCTCCGCTCAACTGATCAAACAGATCATCAATCCTCGGCAGTCGGTACTTGTTCTTGATCGTGAGGCTGTTGAAAGCCCTGTAGTCGATATACATCCGTACCGACCCATCCTTCTTTGGTACAAAGAGTACCGATACACCCCACGGTGAAGAACTCGATCGGATGAAACCTTTGTCCTACAACTCATCCATCTGCTTCTTCAACTCTACCAGCTCGCTGTTGTTCACTCTATAGACGTGCTGAGATATCGGCTCTGCGTCGGGCACCAAATCTATAGAGAACTCCACATCTTTGTCCGGCAGTAACCCTAGCAACTATTCCAAAAATACATCTATGAACTCAGATATCAATGGATGTGGCACGCACTTCTCCTCTACTAAGACTCCGCAGAAAACTCCGTTGCTCTGCTCTGCCTCCCGTCTGGCAAACTCGAACTCTGGCTCTCCTGGCGAATAGAAAAGAACTCTGCCACCGCGATAATCTATACTGGCATGGTGCCTGCTGTACCAATCCATCCCGAGTACTATATCGTAGTTCGGTAATAGCATTACGAGCAGACTCATATCCTATTCTCGTCCTCCCAAAACTAATCTCCGATCCATGCAAATATCACTGACAATGATGATACCACCCCAGTCGTGATCTTGCATGTCCTAGGCAATAATTCAGAAGAAAGATGGTGTCTAATAGCAAATGATAAGACACAAAACAAAGAAGGACAAACGGTATAATCAAACAAAGAAGTCAATTCTGAGCGAAAAACGGTATGACCAAAGGAGGATAGTTATTTCAAAAGAAGGCAATTAGCAGCAAGAATTAGATGGCAGGAATTAGATAAGAGTTTTTCCTAATGTGATTGAGTCCCTTAAGACTTATATCCTATATCTACTACAAGTTGTAGTGATACTCTAGTTCGAGTACCACTACGAAATTGCACTAGTTGCGACCCTCTACTAGACCTGCATGGGCCACCACTAAAAATGTGTCATGACCCGTACCTAGTATAGGGGCACGGGAAGTGGGTACGTCCAGCCTGCGCCGCAATATCGATGGTAGAACGTTGTCCTAGGTCACAACATCTAACAATATATAATTGTACCTGTATAATAATATACTCTCCAAAAAGAAGGACAACACAGAAGGTACAACTCAATCACAATGTCTAAAATGGAAATATAAAGATAAGATAGATAATCTCAACAGAGAATTACAAATAGAAAGAAATAAGTCTGGGTGTTTAAACAACAGCAAAATCCAAATATCTGAAATATATCAAGGCAAAACAACTAAAATAAGATAACTAGACAACGGACAAATCCTCAACAACTGCTAGATCCTCCTGGGGGTCCAAGTCACCTGTGTCATCTAAGCCAACACCATAATATGTGGGGCAGAACTTCTCCTCATCCTTTGTAATATTTTCAACAGGTCCAATCAGGATAGGAACGAATAAATATCTCTAACACAGTTCATATTATGACAGGAAATGTAAAGCAAGCTATAGAATAAAATACATGAAACATTGTAAGAAATGAATATAAAGACTAAATGAATATCTGATAAACTAAAATACAAATATGGTAAGTAAAGACTGTAAGTGATTAAGTGATTTAGAGCACAAGATGGTTATATGAACAGCTTGAATTACACATGACTAAGCTACAGAGTTTGCCCATGATTATCTACTTTGGAATTGTTCACATGACCACTTCTACTCCCTCGTACCCAATCAATACACAAGGATCTAGACAGGTTATGTTATTGTACATGAAAGTTTATACATGAAGATAATGAGATCATGAGAGCACATGAGTGTATATAAATAATAAGAGTCTAAGGAATATATGATGTTTGTGAAAATTACATGACATGATGTATTCAATGCACCCGAGGGGGATAACATCTCATGAAAAGATCAATATAGTACTAATTCGTGAGAACATCATGACAGCATCAAGTAAAGTAGTCTATAACAAGAATATAATTCCTAGCAAGTATCAAAAGGTCAGAGAATGTACTCGCCTGATAGTCTGAACAGCTGATGAGAAAAGATGTCCGAACCGGAGTAACTGAGTCCTATTTAGAGCAATCACAGTTTACAAAGTTTCTAATATGAATTAAAGGAAGTTTACAACACATCCTATATGATTCTAGGTCATTCTAGGACAAAGTCAACTTTTGGTCAACTCAGGTCAACTATTCTAGTCAAACTAGGTCAAACCTAAGTCAACTAGTCAATTAGTCTAGGGTTTGGTCAAACTTAAGTCAACAAGTCAATTTAAGCCTATTAGAGTCAATTCTAGGTCAAGGTTGACCCATATTTGACTTTGGTCAACTTGGTCAACTAACTAGTCAAGTGTGCCTAATTAGGCCTATAGGGTTATTTCTAATCACAACTTGCCATAGGCTATAAAATCCTATACCAATATATATATATATATATATATATATATATATATATATATATATATATATATATATATATCACACACACATTGTTAATGCATTTTCGATGAAACTGTGGTGGAAGCAGCGCACCACTCATAACTTATGGACTAGATTCATGAAGGCCAGATACTTCAAGAACATCCACCCATCGACGACTATATCTAACAGCAGATCTTTCGCAGCGTGGCGTCGTATGCTCATCGGGCGCTCCCTTGCCGAACCAGTGATGCGTCTCTAGGTGGCGACGAAGAATCTCATGCCTTCCTGGAACGATGGGTTGGAGATACCTTACTTCCTATTAACTCTGAAGCCCACAGGTTCTGTAAGGTCAAGGACATATGGGACCCCATTGGGAAAGCTTGGATCTGGAACAAGGTGCTGGATTGGGCCGGTTCTGAAACGGTAGAGCTCATTCGTCGTGAAGGATTGGCGATCGGGACTGATGCTGACGAGCTCAGGTAGTAGGAAGGCACGTCGGGCTGCTTCTCTGTCAAATCGGCCAAAAAAATAATCCGAGGCACGGGGGCACCTCTCCCTAGCATTGCCCCATTCTGGCAGACTTGCATCCCAAAGAAGTGGTCCTTTATCATTTGGAGAGCCTTGCAGAAGATCCTTCCCACTGATGACTCCCTCTGTACTATCGGCTTTAGCCTTGCGTCCGCATGTACATGCTGCACCGATCGCAACTCGTAATCGGTAGACCACATCTTTTTTCAGGAAGATCTCCCGGCAATGGTTTGGAGTTATCTCTTCCAACGCTGCAGGATAGATATAGGGGGCGGGTGCTACGAAGACCTAAACACGGCATGGAGCTCCAGGTCCCATGGCCATCTGATCGTTGCAGCTGCCGCAACGTGGGTTATTTGGAAGAACAGCAACAAGACGAGATATGAAGGCCATCAGTACTCCGTCGATCAACTGATTAGGGAGACCATCAGGCAGTACAGCAAGCGGCGTTTCCACTGCAATCACGGCCAGATGGGTTTCTGGAACTCCTTCCTATCTTGGGTCTAGTCGTTTTGGGTTTCCTTCCTCCCCTCCTTTTGCTAGTATACATGTATAGGCTTCGGTATTTTGCGCCTTCTGGTATACTTGTATAGCTTCGGCTTTTCTTCTTATAGAATAATATGGGGAGTGTTTTGGTTTATATATATATATATATATATATATATATATATATATATATATATATATATATATATATAATATTGTAATTGAATGTGTGTGTGTGTGTGTGTATATATATATATATTTTTTTTTATATATATTATATATATATATATATATATTTTTATATATATATATATATATATATATATATATATATATATATATATATAAAATATATATATATATATATATATATATATATATATATATATATATATATATATACCGACATTCATATGTATATAAGGAAAGGTGGAAAGGATGAAAGGCAAGTGAGTGTGTGTATGCTGTGTACTGCTAGTAAGGGGTGAACTCAAATCTCAGAAATGAGATTAAAAACAAGCCACCTCTAAAGCCTAAACTCAAAGTATCAAATATCAATACCTAATAAACAACCCATTATCAAATACATAAGCCTATACCAAAACAAATCAACTCTAAACACAACTCAGAATCGAACTAAAGCTAAACATCAATATCAACTTGGAAATCTGAGTTGAAAACTAAATCAAATCTCAAATTCGAAAACAAAAACACACAAACCCAACTCAACTCAAATAGAAAATCAAAAATTCCATTCACTAACCCAACTCAATACCAAAAATCTCAAATTCACATCCATACACTGTGCAAATTGGAAACAGGGAGGGGGTGTATGTGTGTGTCATGCTCGTGCCTAAACAGAACCAAAATAGTGTCCACAATGTGTCCAAACAGTGCGTATCCGAAACAGTGCTCGTGCACGTATGTGCAGGGTGTGTCGAGCACTGGAGGACTTGCCGTGTCCAATGAAAAGCCTCGTGCTCATGCCAAGGGTTAGCTAGGGTGTTAGGGTATGCGTCTAGGGCCCTGAGTCGTATCCACGAGTCGCCGTATCGCGTGTCCACATGCATATTGGGGAGGGGCTGCACGCGCATGTGCGCACGGCCTCGTGGGAAGGTGCCGGCCCCAATAGGACATGACACACACCACCACGTGTCACGTGCTCCTGTCCATAGGTAGCCTAGGTATTGGGCTAGGTGTTGGACACCCTGTTTTGAGTCCATGTGTCCTCGTGTCCGTGCTACAAATGCGTGTTAGGCCAAATTTTTTGCGCATGGGCACAGCAGCTCGAATCCATGCGGCCTCGATAACTTCCCAACCACTCCATCAAATTACCACAAATTTTGTGATTATGATGTCAGGCATAGCCCCAACATCCACCAATTTTTACCCCAAACCGTGTCGTGTCCATCGAGTTATGGCACTCAAGAGGTAGGACAGTACACGGAGGCTCGCGCTACATACCCATGTCCAATTTGGACACAAAAACCGTGCCAAAACAAACTCAAAAATTGGCTTTTGGAATCCCCTCATATAGGGCTACAAATATATAAAATTATTTTTGAAAAACAACAACTTTTAACTCTATGAGGCATTTCATCAAACAGATGTCCGACATATCTCCGATACACATATCAAACGGACACGAAATCTTACCAAACTATATCTATAGGTCTAGGGTACTTAGATGCATTCTTCTATGAAGAGAAAACAAAATATTAAAGTGTTTAGAAGCATTTACCTATTGAGAGTTCGAATCTCAATACAAAAGCACTCCAAAACACCTCGACACCCAAATCCTATAATCATACACCTCCAACTCCTTGCTAGCTATCCTCCAGCAACTTTCTCTCCTCCCAAGGATCGCAACACAATTCGTTTGGTCCAAATCGGATGAAAGATGAGAAAAAGAGGCTACTTTGAGGGAAGTTAAAAATTAGGGTTTGTAAGGAGGCTTGGCAGCTACAAGTTATGAATATATAGAGAGGGGCGCTGTTGGCCGGCCATAGGTTGCTAGGGTTAGGGTTTTGGTATGGGCCAATAACTCCACTTAAGTTTAATAGAAACCCTTTTAGCAAAAAGCCGAAAAGTAATATGTTAAAAAAACTAAAATTAATTCAAAAAGTTTCCTAATTAGGACTAAAACTTAAAATTCAAATCTAACTTGATAATTAAGTTTCTAAAGTCAAGGTTAGTCTTTAATCATGGTTAGCTAAGGTTAAACCAACTACTAACAAAAAAGGACCAATTAAAATATTATCAAAAATTTAAAATCACATAATTACCAAAATACCCCTAATCTAGAAAAGTGGTAGTCACAAATCTACTCTCCTTAAAATAATTTTGTCCTCGAAATTAAAGACAAAACTGAACAGAAGAGAAGGATAGTAAAATCATACCTTAAGGCTGAAAAGATAAGGGTATCGCTCGCGCATCTCATCCTCCCTCTCCTAGGTATACTCCCCTGGAGAGTGACGCCTCTATGCGACGCGAACCAAGGGTATCGTCTGGATCCTCAACACCTTCTCTCGTCGATCCAGAATCTCTACAGGCTATTTTGGATAACTAAGAGTAGGGCCCACCTTGATCTCGGAATGATCTAGTACATGGCTGGGATCTGCCATGTACCGTCTCAACTGCGATACGTGAAATACATTGTAAACTCCCTCTAGTACAGGTGGTAAGTCTAGCATGTATGCCATGTCACCGACTCTCCCGCTGATAACGAAAGGTCCGATAAAATGCGGGCTAAGATTTCCACCTCCACCAAAGTGAATAGTGCCTCATATTGGAGATATCTTCAGAAATACCAGATCTCCAACCTAGCACAAACATGGTCTCAAACTTAACTATAACAATCACATGATCAAACAAAATCGCAAAACAAACAAAATCCTAATCCTAGGTCTAAGTTGTACCTCAAACTCTAAAGGTCTTCGGTGGCTATCGGCTCAATGCCGTTGTCTGTCCTGCACCACGCGAAGTCGATCTCTGATGATCTTCACCTTCTTAGCTGCGTCCACAACCATCTCAGGTCCCAATAAAGCTCACTCTCCAGCGTCATCCCACGATAAGGGAGTACGACATCTATGCCCGTACAATGCCTCGAATTATGACATCTCAATATTGTCCTGGAAACTGTTATTGTATGCAAACTCCACCAAGTGCAAATGATCCTCCAAGGAACCTCCAAAATCTATGACACAAGTTCATAGCATGTCCTCGAGTGTCTGAATAGTCCTCTCTGACTATCTGTCCGTCTGAGGGTGGTATACAGTACTAAACTTGAGCTGAGTGCCCAACTAGTATGCAGACTCCGCCAGAAATAGAAAGTAAAGTGATTATTCCGATCTAAGACAATGCTCATCGGAACTCCATGAAGTCTGACATTCTGATGCACGATCATCTCTGCTAGCTTCTTCGTAGACAAGCTTACTTTGAATGACAAGAAGTGGGCTGATTTGGTCAACCTGTCAACGATGACCCAAATTGCATCTTTTCCTTCTTGTGAACGTGACAATCCTGAAACAAAGTCCATCGTAATATGTTCTTACTTCCATTCTGGAGTGGACAATGGCTGTAACAATCCTTCTGGCCTCTGCCTCTCTGTCTTTACCTGCTGGCAGACTAAACATCTGGCTACGAAGCGTGCTACCTCCCACTTCATCCCATACGACCATACATACTCCTTCACATCCCTATACATCTTGTTGGCACCTGGATGCATAGAACATTAAGAACGGTGAGCCTCCTGCATAACTTGCTCCCGAAGGTCTCCACTAGGCACACATAGCCTGGAACCATCCTCTACAATGACAAACTCATCCACAAGTCCTGCTCGAACCTGCTCTCGGATATACCGTAGAGCAACATCGTCGAACTGAGTCGACTTGATCCTCTCCATCAAGTATGACTAAATCTGCAGACCCCACATCTGTATCTCAACTCCCGGCACTATCACCTCAATCTCCAGGCTCTCCAGATCTGCTAACAAGTGACGATCTACCGTCAAAAACATGGCTACCGAATATATGCTCAAAGCGTCGACAACTACGTTAGCCTTCCCTGGATGATACTATAATGTAATGTCGAAGTCCTTCATCAGCTCCAACCATCTTCGTTGCCTCATATTGAGCTTTTTCTGAGGAAACACATACTTCGGGCTCTTGTGGTCTGTGAAGATCTTCACTCGCTCTCCGCATAAATAGTGCTTCCACAACTTGAGAGCAAAAATAAGTGCCGCCAACTCTAAATCATGGGTAGGGTAGTTCTTCTCATGAGGACGTAACTGCCAGAAAGCTGTTCTTCTTATGAGGACGCCAACTCCAATATATATATATATGTGTGTGTGTGTGTGTGTGTGGGTGTGTGTGTGTGTGTGTGGACACTTTAGTTAAATCTACAATTGGATTCCCCATGAATTTAAACCAAGAATTAGATGAATTCAACCCAATATGGGAGAGAATTGGATTAGGTTTGTGTAAAAGAAATTTTGGTTTAAATTGATGGTATTTTGATTGATTTCCAAATCGAAATTTCTAAATTTCCTTCACAGGCGCCCGGCCAATCCTGACTTAGGCATATCACAAGATTTACAAAATCTTGCGATAAATTAGTTTTTTATCATATGTATATGTATACATATTTTTATTTTATATATACACGAAATAAATACAAGAATATTTATAGAAATATTATAATAAAGAATACCCAACTAGTTGTAACATATATTTATTAATTCTAACTTACTAAAATAAAACTATATATATATATATATACATATATATATATATATATAAGAAATAAAAAGAATAATCCCCATCCCTGCTCTCCCCGATCGCATGCTCCCCACCCCTTGGCCGGCTTAGGCCGGCCGCCCACCTTCCCCTCCCTCCTCCCCCTCATCCTCTTCGTCCGACTCCGCCGCTTCGCCCCGGTCCTCTCCTCCGATGGCGCTCCAATGGCCCCCGTAGGCGCTGGCCCTAATTTGCCAGCTCCTCTCCGCCGACCTCCAAGCCCGCCCTCCTCCTCCACTCCCTCCGTTCACCCTCTCGCCGCCAGCCATCTCCCACTCCGCGGAGCCCGGTGCGCCCTCCGCTCCTCTTGCTCCTCCGCCATGGGGTGGCCACGCCATCCTCTCCTCGCCGGGAGTATACTCCGGCCCTCCGTCATCCTTCGTCCAGGCTAGCGGAGCAGCCGCCCTCGGCTCTTCTCCGCCGCAGCAGCCCCACACCACCGCCCTTTCCCCTCATTTAAAATCTTCTTTCCCCCCTCGGGAGGAGAGCTCCCCAGCTGCTCTGACCTCGGGCCCAACGCTCCTCAGTCCCTCGGGAACCCCAACAGTGGCGCTCTTCTCGGAGTGGCCCTACCAGGATGCGCATCTGAACCTGAGCGCTTCCTCAGTTTTTTTCTCCCTTCGTATGGTGGGTCCCAGGCGGAGTGGCCACCCATGCAACTTTTTCCATCTGTGCAGCAGGAGCGGCCACCTGTCCCTTCTTCTCCTATTTCGCAGCACCTGGAGTCACTTCACCCCCTTGCGCATCAGCATTGGGCTGCTTCAGACTTTGGAGGTCCCCGCCATCATGCGCAGGCCTACCCTGCTCCCATGCGCGTACCCCCCCAGCTTTCTTCCTATCCCCCTCTACCTAGCGTGCCAGTATTTTCCAACCCCCCCTCAGCGCAATCCGCACACACCCCCCAGCTCTTCACCACCCCCCCAGTCTTCCATCCCACCCCTCTAGCCTCCTTTACGCTCTTAGCCTCCCCTCCCTCCTAGCGCAGCTCTTCTGCCTCCCCACGTCCCCTCCCTGTCATTCTAAGCCCCCTTCCCCTCCTCAGGCCGCCCAGCTCTCCCTAGATCGACCCCAGCGCCCCCCGTCTCCCCAGCCCCCTCATCCGCCCTCGCCTCTTCCCCGTCCCCCGCGGCGGCGCTCACCGTCCCAGCTTCCACGTCGTCCTTCTCCGCTCCCGTCTTAGCCGGCCCCGCTCCGCCTCCCGCGGCCTCTCCGGTGGCCCCGTCCTCAGTGGCGGCTGCATCGCCGCAGCTCACCATCGTTCCTCCTGGAGGAGCTGCAGCCGCCGTCGCTGCCTCCCCAGGTGCCCCGGATCCCCCCATCCATATTATTTTATGGAGGCATTCCCCGGATCCATCCTCCACACTTCCCCCCAGCTCCGGGCTCACCCTCCCCAGAGTGGACCCTCGCAAACCCGTTCCGGCCCCTCGGGACCCTCGGCCCCTGGACCGTCCCAACCTTCCTATGCCGCCATGCTTCGTCCGGATCTCAATCTCCCGTAGGGCACCATTATCCCAGATGTCCATCTGCCGGACATCGATTATTCCCAAGAAACCTCCGCTCCTGTCATCCCCTTCTCCGACAAGGAACTGTCGTCACTGTCAACGGCTTTTCCTCACACATTCGTCCTGAAATTTTCTACCGGTTGTCCCAAACTTCCCAAGGTACAGGAAGCTATTGCCAAATGGAATCTCGCCTCTGACTACCGAGTGGCCCCCCTTGATCCCAGACACATTCTTCTACACCTATCATCAGAAAGCGACCACAGGACTGTATGGTCCAAGGGCACTTGCAGGATTGACACCCACCAGATGAAGATAATCAAGTGGTCTCCAGGGTTCAACACTAAAGAAGATTCAGCCACAGTTGCTGCTTGGGTTACCCTTCCTAACCTCCCTCTCATTTGCTTTGTCCTAGCGGCACTAAGGCTCATCGCCAACTCCTTCAGGACGTACGTGGCTACGGCGCCCGAGACTAGTAACCTCACCAAAGCCCACTACGCCAAAATCTGTGTTGAACTAGATCTCACTTCAGAACCACCCAACTTCATCACTATCGAGCTAGGCAACCACTCCCACACCCAACAAATCCTCTACGATAATCACATATTATTCTGTAAACATTGCCACCTAAGAGGCCACCAACCCAAGTACTGCCATCGCCTTCACCCGGAGCTTAAAAAGAAGTCATCCAAGAAAGGCACCGACCGTCCTGCTGGATAATCCCCCAAGTCGCCCCTCCTCTCTCTTCCGAACTCCCACATTCGTTTCGATTCCAGTAATGGAGAGCCAGACTCCAACGATCAACCGAGCAGGGCCCTGATCCCTTTCATCCCCCAACACATAGCGATTTCCAACCAATTCGTCATTCTCGAATCGGAGGATCCGGACTCCGACAACCCTCCAGAAGGTACCAGCATCCCCGAGCTACCACCTCTCTCTTCCACCAAATTGCAAATGGTGGAGGCTTTCGACCTGGGCAGCGCAGATCTCCAGAACTACTCTATTGGTCAGGAAGCTGTCCCCCTGACACCTCCCCACAACTACGAAGCTCACCAACCCCCCATCGTGAACCCGATCGAAGACGCCCTGGCCATTCTTGGCCCCGACCAAGCGAAGAGAGGTCTCCAAGTCCTAGCCGCAGGATTCCCCCTACAGCAACAGTTGATTGAGAATGCGCATGACTCCCTAACTATTCCCACGGAGGATCCGGTAGTCGACTCAGCTGGTGGTCTGATAGGCCCCTCATCAGGTCCGCTCGAGAGCCACAACCTCAATCCCCCCACGATATCGAAAAGAGAACCATCGAACTCCCAACGGAGCGAATCAGGCACCGTTAAAAATGCCAACATCCAAACCAGATCCGCCGCAAGACGGAACAAAAAACACCACCATAATCTTATAAATGCTTAACATCCTATCTTGGAATGTTCGAGGTCTGGCTAACAAACCGACATTAAGGAGAATTTCCAGTCTTCGGAAAATTCATAAGATTGACATTTTCATCATCATTGAACCCAAAATCCCCTCCAAATGTCTTAAATCTACCCAGTTAGCTCTGGGTCTCCCCACAGCGATTGCCGGCAGGCACGACATTTGGATTCTCGGATCGAAGGACATTAAACTCGAAATCATTCAGGACTCCCAATAAGCCCTCTCCTGCAGGGTCATTCACCCCACTCTACCGGAGCGGGCCATTCTTTCTGCAGTCTACGGTAGCTGTGTCATTGCTGAACGTAAACACCTCTGGAATGACCTTCTCGATACTGATCTCCACAACACCAACACCCCCTGGCTTTGCATATGGGACTTCAACGCCATCACCCACAGAGACGAGAAGATCGAAGGTCGTCCAACGCCCCTATCAGCCATACAAGACTTCAACGACTTCATATTCAATGCTCATCTTACTCCTCCCCAGTTCAAAGGTAGCGAATTCACCTAGTGTAACATGCAGGACGGCGACCGCCGTCAATACTCCCGTCTGGACAGAGCCCTCACCAACACGCACTAGCACGGTATAAGGATCAGCTCCACCCTTTCCCACCTCAACTCTACAGAATTCGACCACGCCCCTATCCTGGTGGAAATCAAAAACAACACCTACCAACCCAAAAAGAACTTCCAATTCCTCGACTTTTGGACTGACCACCCGCAGTTCTTGAGCATCGTTGTAGAAGCGTGGAACAGTCAGGACTCCCCTAATCCTCTCGCTCGGGTCAGCAACATGCTTAAAGCCACCAGAAAAGCTCTTTCCAAGTGGAGCAAACTAGCCTTCGGGAACATTTTCTAAGCGATTCGTGTCGCTGAAGATGATGTGACCCGAGCAAAAGCTTTATTCCTATCAGATCGATCCCCTACAGCCAGGAGAGCCTTGAACCTAACCAAGGCGATGCTCAAATTCAGGCTTAAAGTCGAGACTGATTTCTGGAAGCAGAAAGCCAGACTGAAATGGGACAGCGACGGAGACAAAAACTCTAAATATTTCCACGCCTGCGTCAATGGCAAAAGACACAAACTATCGATACACCATATAGCCGACGAGCAAGGCATCATCAGAACTGACCACAAGGAGATCCAAGAGGCGGCTGCCGACTACTACGCCAACTATGCCAAATTATTCTCCAAGGAGACGGTCCACAAAAACACATCTTTTCTTGACCAAATTCCCACTAGCATCAATGATGCCGACAACGCTTGGTTGGAGCGCCCCCTGTCAGACCAGGAAGTGAAAGACGTGGTGTTGGACTTGAACGCTCATAGCGCCCCCGACCCAGATGGCTTTTCTGGCACCTTCTTTCGCACCTGCTGGGATATTATCAAGCGGGACATCACCGAAGCGGCTATTGCCTTTCTTGAAGGAGCTTACTACCCCAAAGCAATCTCCAGCGCCAACCTCATCCTCATCCCTAAAAAAGATAACCCTAACTCCTTTCGAGATTTTTGACCCATCAGTCTTTGCACATTCACCAACAAAATCATATCCAAGATCATAGCTACTAGAATGACAGACACTCTCCCCAAAATTATCTCGGAAGAGCAAAGCGAATTCGTTCGCGAAAGGAACATCCAGGACAACATCATGCTGGCTCAAGAACTTATTACCTACATGAAATTTTCGGCTAGAGGGGGCAACATCGCCATCAAAATTGACATGGAAAAAGCATATGACAGACTCGATTGGCAGTTCATGATCTGGGTCTTCAGAGCTTTCAGATTCTCAGAGAACTGGACTAACATCGTGTGGAGATCCGTCAGCAACTCTTGGTTCTCCACAGTTATCAACGGCCAATCCGAGGGATTCTTAAAATCAAGCCACGGAGTCAGACAGTGCGACCCTCTTTCGTCCACGGTATTCATCATTGCTGCTGACGCCCTGAGCAGAAACCTCAACAACATGGTTAACATTCCTAACTTCCAGCAATACCACACGTCCAGCGGATGACCCACCATCACACACCTGGTCTTTGCCGATGATTTACTCATCTTCTCATCCGGGGATGTCGGATCGAAGGAGGTGGTTCATAACACCCTGGAGCGGTACTCCAGATGCTCAGGCCAGAAGATCAACCAATCCAAGAGTGTTATCTACGCTCACCACAGCATTAAATTCAAGAACGCAACCAGACTCACCCATCTAACTTCCTTCACGGTGGCATATCCTCCTTTCAACTATCTTGGTTGTCCCCTGGTGTACGGAAAATCTAACGCCAGCATCTTTGAGAACTTGATCAACAAAATCAGGAACAAGATCGAAGGATGGCATAACGCCACCCTATCCCCAGGAGGCAAAATTATTCTCATCAAACATGTGCTCAATTCCGTCCCCATCCACACCCTAGCAGCTTGCTCCCCGACCAAGAAGGTTATCGCATCGATTGAGAAGATCTTTTACAATTTCTTTTCGGGGCACAACAAGGGGCAAGACAAATACCACTGGGCCAGCTGGGAAACCATGGCAGTCCCGATCGTGAACGGTGGGCTCGGATTCACCAAACTCGACCACATCGTCAAAGCGTTCTCGATGAAAATGTGGTGGAAATTACGCACAAGCCAAAACCTGTGGACCAGGTTTATGAAGGCCAGGTACTTCAAACACATCCACCCAGCAATGGCCACAGATAATATCAGATCCTCAACGGCTTGGCGTCATATTTTACGGGGCCGAGAACTGGTAGAACCTGCGATCAGACTTCACCTAGGTTTAGGCGAGGCCAACCCTTTCCTGGAGAGATGGATCGGTGACAGCCTTATCCCGAACATTACCGATTCCCCCAGAAATAGCAAGATCAAAGACCTGTGGAACCCCACTAATAACGATTGGAATTAGGACAAGATTCGCGATTGGTCCGGCAGTGATACGGTCGACATCATTCGTCAGCACGGACCTATACTTGGGCCCGACGCAGACAAGCTGAGGTGGTCGCTGGAAAGTTCTAGAGCATTCTTAGTACGATCGGCGAGACTCGCGATCCAAGAGAATGGTCAAGATTGCTTCATTGTGCGATACTGGCATTCTTGCATCCCAAAGAAATGGTCTTTCCTCCTGTGGAGAGTCATGAGAAAGAAACTGCCAACCGACGATATCATTAACTCTATCGACATTAGCCTGGCGTCTACTTGTAATTGCTGCACCGAGCGTCAGACGGAGACTATTGACCACATCTTCCAGGACGGAAGCCTCCCTGACAAAATTTGGAGCACCCTCAATCACATCCACAAAACTACCCCAAAAAGATGGGCGCTTTATCGATCTTCTGGCCCACTAGGGAGCTCCGTCCCACGGCCACCAGATCGTTGCAGCGGCCGCCATCTGGGCAATTTAGAAAAATCGCAACAAAGCGAGATACGAGGAACACCAATTCTCTGCCGATCAGTTAATCTGGGAAATTCACCGGCAATGTCGCAAAAGGAGTTCACTTTGCTCCCACAGCTCTACGGCATTTTGGCAACCATACACCTCGTAGTTTTGGCGGCTGTGGTCGCTCCTCCCCCCTCTTCCTTGTATTTCCTTTTGGGTGGTATACTTCTTTCGGCTTTTGCCTTGTATACGTGTCAGGCTTCAGCATTTTGAGCCTTGATTAATAAAAAGAGGCAGTTTTATATATATATATATATATATATATATATATATATATTATATCCAGGAGTGGGTAGCTCAACTGGTTACTCACTGAGGCCCCGGCCCGAGAGGGCGCAGGTCGAATCCTCCCCCCCCACCCCGCAGTGATGCTTCCAACTTAGGAAGCGCGGGTTGGCCACATAAGGATACCAAAAAAATAAAAAAAATAATATACATATATATCTATATATATATATATATATATATATATATATATATATATATATATATATATGTATTTCATGAATGAAAAAAAAGTCATTAGCATCAGTTCTTCTTTTTTTATCAGAAACAAGAACTTAGGGAATATAATCACAATCTTATCACAGTAACAGAGGTCCAAGAAACAAATCAGTATGTCTCAACAAAGACAACCATCAACTATCTACACCAATCTTATTATTACTACCACTACTACACCAACCCCCTTGAAGAAATCAAGAAGCAGAACCAGATCATTCTGCAAGAAGAAGAGAAGAAGAAGACCAACGGCTAATCGATCAATGGCTACTACAGAGCACGAACCAATTGAGCCCGATAGCGACGAAGGTGGCCGCGACGAGGAATAGCGCCCCGGAGTTCCTAGGCGACCAGTTTCGCATCTTCTCCACCTCACCCTTAGCTTCCACGTACAGGCTTTTGGCCCTCCTGAGCGCGTCCACCTCCTTGAGCAGGTCGAATTCAAGCCCCTTCTTCTTGAGCTCCTCGACGCACTTGAGGAGGAGGAGGGAGTCCTCCCGCTCCCTGTGGAGGAGCCTCTCGAGCTGGGCCTCGCCGCTGGACTTGTACTGCATGGCCCAGACGAGGGCGAGGGAGAGGGAGGCGGAGGTGAGGCAAGTGATCCATGAGCGGCAGCAGGAGGCGGGGGAGGAGGAGGCCGGAAGGAGGAGGAGGAGGGAGAGGAGGAGGAAGAAGGCGCAGTAGAGGCCCGCAATCTCCTTGCGGACCGCGTCGATGCGGGACTCTTTCAGGGCGTGGCGACGGGCGGCGAGCTCTTCTTCCTTGAGCCATTACTTCAAGAGGAGCTTGTGGGGTGGGGCTCTCGGTGATTTATTGGAGGGGGTGGGCGGTGGTGGTGGTGGTCGTAGTGGAAGACATTGTATGTTGAGAGAACAATTTCTTGAGAGGTATATATATATATATATATATATATATATATTTATATATATATTTAAAAAATATATATATATATATATATATATATATATTTGATGGAAGAGAACTTTTATTGATGTATCAGGCACAAAATGTTGAAGCCTATACAAGTAAAAGCGCCAAGCACAGAGAAACAACAAAACCTAAAAACTAGCACGGTAGATGCGGCTAAAGCAAAGCCTGCCAAAACTGCTCCGGGGAGTGGGAGCATCGGGTCCTTGTTTTGAGAATTTGACGAAGGACTTCGCGGTTGAGGTGAGCCTGAGAAAATTGGCAGCCTTCATACCTGAATTTGTTCCAATTTTTCCAGAGGACCCAAGTACCAGCGGCAACGGTGATCTGATGGCTATAGGAGTCACCCCAGTTAGTCAGGAGATCGTTGAAGCCCCCGGTCGTATGCCTCTTTCTGTAGCACTGGGAGAGGTTGTGCCAAATCTGGTTAGCTAGATCTCCTAAGAGTAGGGTGTGTTCCACCGTCTCTTGTTTGTGAGAGAAGCAACAGTGGCAGCTGGATGCTAGCCTGTAATCGATGGTGGTAATAGAATCGTCGGTAGGCAGCTTCCTGTACTGAGCTCTCCAGATCAGAAAGGACCACTTGTTGGGGATGCAAGTTTGCCAAAATGGTGAGATAAGTGGCGACGGCACACCGCCGCTCCCCACCTCCCGCCTGACAGAGGCTATCAAGAATGAGCCTCCGACGGTGGGGGTCCAAATCAATTGGTCCGGGCGGTCGTTGATCCTAATGTCCGTGCCGTCGAGCTTGTTCGTCGCCTCCGGCCAGATCTATTCTCTGATACGCTTCCATCTCCAACCTGATGCCGAGTCCCAAAAATCCTGGATCTTGTAGTCTGGGGGAGCGTTCGATGACAGGTGGTAGATCTTGTTACCAATCCATCGTTCAAGGCCAGGCGATGAATCGCCGCTACCGAGTTGCATGCGAATCAGGGGTTCAGCAAGCTGACGGCCGTATAGAATGCGGTGCTAGAATGAAGATGAGCGACTGTTGGCGACGGCTGTGGCAGGGTGAGAGTGTTGGAAGTATCTGGCTTTCATGAACCTCTAGAGGGGGGGTGAATAGAGTGTGTGTGTGTGCAGCGGAAAATAATCACCAATTAAAAACTTAAGTAATAACTATGGCAGTAAATAGGAGACAGTAAATAAATGCAGTAAAGTAAGAGTCAAGAATTCAAACTCAGTGACACAGCGATGTATACTAGTATCCCTCTGAGAGGACTAATCCAGTCTCGAGTACTCTTGCTCGATGTTAATCCACTATGACACAAGCTTTAACTGAGCGCTTGCAACTCTTACAATACCGTGCTTGGTGACAAGTGCACGATCGACTTCACAACACCGTGCTTGGTGACGAGCGCACGACCGACTCCAGAAGGCAATTGGAAAACTGGAACGTTTTCTGAATACAACCTCCGATACAACTCTTCAACACCAAACTCTAGATTAAACAGAAACTGTACTGGCTTGGCTAAGAGATGTAAAGGCTTAGATATGAAAGTAAAAGCTCAGAACACTTTAGATAGAGAAGAGAAGAGATGAAATTAGATTGTTGAAATGAATGGTAATCTCAACTCTATTTATAGTGTTTTTGGGGAACCGAACTCGGGCAGAGTTCGGGCAGAGTTCGGATGCTAGGATTTTGCATACGAACGTTGGATGCAGATTTGGTGGAAACTAAAATTCAAATAACCCAGACCGAACTCGGACCGAACTCGGTCAGAGTTCTGTCAGAGTTCTGCTGGTTTAGAACAGTAAGAAATAAACCAAATTTGCATATGTTTTGGGCCTTTTAGAATTGTGAATTTTTGGGATACTTAGGTAGGCTTATTTTTGTTTGTGGACTGAGAAAAACCTAAGCCAGTACCGATCCGATCAATCTCACATTTCTCCTAGACTCAATAAAAGAAAAAATACAAAATAAATATGAAAACTAATAGCCCTTTAGATGACGTCTTTTTCCTGACATTGAAGACGTATTTTTCCTTGACGATAATCGTCCAAAGATAAACAGATCTAAAAATCTGAATACCTTTCTGTTCAGAGAAATCTCCTTGTATAATGTCGTCTTTGGCCCATTAATAATTTTTGTTGCATATGTCCTTCTTGTCTGCAAGTACATGTTAGACGAACAAAACAGTATGATGCAGTATGATATAATCATAACAATAAGATATAGAACATTTAGGACAATGCTAAGTTTAAGTAGCATGAATATTAGTGACATCACTAGTTAAACTTAATTGATTAGCCATATTCAAAAACATGATATAATCATTGGGCTAACAATCTCTCCCTTTTTTATTATGGCAAATCGGTTAAGTTTAAGATAGATACAATAGATGTATATATCGCTAATAAACACATATTACTAAAAAAAAAATTCTTTGCTAACTTAAACTTATTTCTCCCCCTTTGACATGATCAAAAAATAAGCTCCCCCATAATAAAGAGATAAAATGAACTCAAGCATAAGTAGAGGAGGAAGGAAAAACAATAATAATCATGATCAAGGATTAGGAGAACAGTGAAACGACATGTTTAGAAAATTGCATAACTAAAGTAGAAAAATTTGTCAAAATAGTTGGTTGAACTTAAACAAAGAACATTGAAATCAAACAATACATAGTTTACCAACTAGAAATCCAAAAATGATATTCAAAACTTGTCACTCCCCATTCCCGGAATACGTAAATTTTTGATTTTTCCTGTATATGGTATCTGACACCTGTATCTTTATTGTATTTATCCTGTATTTGTAACTGGCCATGCCATGGAACAGTATCTCGTCGCGGATTAGTGTGCCACCCCTTGTCCTTGTTTGGTTGTTGGGTTGGGCTATTGTGCTGCGATAGGCTATGGACCGAAGTCGCGATCAGAAGCCCTTTTACCTGCCCATGGTTATAGGATATATCTTATCTCGGTACGATATTGGCACCGTTTGTCCTTGTTTGGTTGTAAGGGTGTCGTATTGTCTCGATGATATGGTATAAGCCTATAACTCATGAATCAGGTCTTATTTAACTTATTGGATTTATCTCACTCTTTTGTGCTCCCTTGTGGTACTTGCTATTCGGGGCCTGACCCCGCTGGTTTTGTTTGGCCAAATTTCGTAGCAGCTCCAGAGGATCCAGCTTTCCACCCGAACAATGGTGCACACCAGGAGTATGGGCGCCAGGGACCATGAGTGGGTTTCTTCTTCACCGCTCTGATATCTTCTATTTTGTACTTGGCGTTTAGCCACCGGCACCTGTTTAGCCGGCAGTTCTGAACACTAGTTTCCTTTACATAATTGTAATTAAATCAGACTGCAGCTGACTATAGTTATGTACTATTGACTCTCGGAACTAGCTCATCATTTTGTATAGCTAGACTCATGAATCATTCTGATGAAGCGTCGGGGACGCCTTACTGCTTTGTCTTATATGATCATTATTTACTGCTTCTTGTTTTGATTGATTGAGACATAGATGCTCTGTGGGACCATAGGAGACCTGATTGTAGCATGCGCCCCCTAGTCTCTTGACAGCCACGATCGCCGTATGACGTTTATATACCTCATACGGTGTAGCTGGCCTAGTCTGTCTCAGTATTCCGGTACTGGGGCGTGACAAGGTTTTAGTGGTGGCCCATGCAAGGTCTGTTTTTTAGACTTATGGGGTATTGCGATTATAGGAGTCTCAATCAAAACATGTTCCCCTTGATCTCCTGATTCGTTTTCTCTTTCTCCCACCTTGATTGCTAACTTGATTGTCATCCTCGAATCCTTCCCGTCCTGTCTTTTGATACCTTGTATCCTTTCCTTTAGGGTTACATCATTCTCGGCTATTGGAGGAGCCGGCATGGGAGAGAATCCAGTAGATCAGGGACCAGTTGGAGATCAGCAAGGGGTAGCCCCTCTACCTGGACAGATTCCCATCGAGAACGTTACCGAGCATGAGCCAGTTGAGCTACAGAGGCCAGAGGATCCCGTACCTCCAGTGATACCGGTAGTACCAGTAGCACTAGATACACCGGCACTATTGCAGATTATTAGAAGGTTATTGGAGACCCAGCAATGCCAGACGGCAGCCCAACAGCAACAACAAACCCGACAGCAAGAACAAAATGTGCTACAGAATCAGGGGTTGCAATTAGCCCTTGAGAGAAGTGTCAGGAATGACTCAGGAGCGTCTGGAAGGTTTTGTCGACTTAACCCGAGATATTTTGACGGCACGGAGGATGCCATCACGGCGGATGCTTGGCTTCAGGATACAGAGGCCATATTGACTGCAGCAAAGGTTCCAGCAGAAGAGAAGGTTGACCAGGTCAGACTTTTACTTCAGGATCTCGCCCGCGATTGGTGGGCATCGGAAGAGGTTGGAATGAGGCGTCCTGTTCCCTGGGATAGCTTCAGTACCAGATTCAAGGCTAAGTACTTTGGCGTGGTAGCGCGATATGAGCTACAGCAGAGGTTTATCAGTCTCAAGTAGGCTGGTAAGACGGTGGATGGTTATGCAGCGGAGTTCTGCAGGTTAAGTAGGTTTGCTCGGATGATGGTGGCGACAGAGCCAGAGAGAGCAATGAGGTTCCAGCAGGGACTTCACCTAGAGATTTTGTAGCTGGTCGAGGGGCACGACTACCAGACATTCGATGCAGTATTGACGGCGGCTCGGAGGCACGAGCTTACTATTCAAAGGTTATCAGCAAGGACTGGGGGCCAGAAGAGATCTCATACGCATAGTGCTGGAGGAGGAGCAGTACCTCGGACGTCAGCACCAGCACCTGGCGTCCGTATTCGTGATGCAGCACCAGTCACGACAATTGTGACTGCACCAGTTCGACAGCAGCAACAGAGGAACCAGCAGCAGCGTCAGGAAGCACCAGTGGGTTGTACTTACTGTGGTAAGGGAGGGCACACTAGGGATGTGTGTCGTTCAGCTAATGGATTATGCTTAAGGTGTGGCAGTCCAGACCATAGGATTGCCAATTGTCCTATGATGCAGAGGCCAGGAGGGCCAGCTCAACGATTTCCGGCGTTGCCAGCTCCAAAGGTAGCACCGTATCAAGGGCCAGTACTAGCAGTGAGGCCACTAGCCCAGCGCCCATTACTGACGCAAGCTCAGATGTACCAACAAGCGCAACATCAGGTTGGACAGCAGGGCCAGGGAAGGCAGGGACAAAGGCAAGAAGAATTTGGAGTATTAGAGCAGAGGTTAGCTGAAGGCGGTCAGATTTTGGGTAAGTTTTGAGTATTATTTATTATAATTCCTTGAGTTCTATATTCGAAGAGTGAAGGCGACTTTCTCGTCTCACTCATCTGCTCTCGTATCATGTGATACGTGATATTCATCATGTGTCTTGATTACGAGAGTACGTCCTGGGCAGAGTCTCGTTCTTGATTTAGTCATTGGTACCGACTTATCTCAAGCGTTGACCCTTGTCCATTTTGGGAGTCAGTGTAGGACATCGAGGACGAATTCCTACCTGACTTGAGAGGCATATTTTATTCGTATGTCTCCGATCACTTTCCTTCTATGGTATGATTATTGTTTGTGCTTTTACTTAATAGTTCTTTCTTTCGTAATCTGTTCATATGTTATGTGTTGTTTGATAATTGTACTTGCATTATGTCATGAGTGTATTTCGTGATCTGAGAGCGCGCTCGACTAGCCTTATCGAAATTCCGAGGACGGAATTTTTCTAAGGAGGGTAGAGATGTCACTCCCCATTCCCGGAATACGTAAATTTTTGATTTTTCCTGTATATGGTATCTGACACCTGTATCTTTATTGTATTTATCCTGTATTTGTAACTGGCCATGGCATGGAACAGTATCTCGTCGCGGATTAGTGTGCCACCCCTTGTCCTTGTTTGGTTGTTGGGTTGGGCTATTGTGCTGCGATAGGCTATGGACCGAAGTCGCGATCAGAAGCCCTTTTACCTGCCCATGGTTATAGGATATATCTTATCTCGGTACGATATTGGCACCGTTTGTCCTTGTTTGGTTGTAAGGGTGTCGTATTGTCTCGATGATATGGTATAAGCCTGTAACTCATGAATCAGGTCTTATTTAACTTATTGGATTTATCTCACTCTTTTGTGCTCCCTTGTGGTACTTGCTATTCGGGGCCTGACCCCGCTGGTTTTGTTTGGCCAGATTTCGTAGCAGCTCCAGAGGATCCAGCTTTCCACCCGAACAATGGTGCACACCAGGAGTATGGGCGCCAGGGACCATGAGTGGGTTTCTTCTTCACCGCTCTGATATCTTCTATTTTGTACTTGGCGTTTAGCCACCGGCACCTGTTTAGCCGGCAGTTCTGAACACTAGTTTCCTTTACATAATTGTAATTAAATCAGACTGCAGCTGACTATAGTTATGTACTATTGACTCTCGGAACTAGCTCATCATTTTGTATAGCTAGACTCATGAATCATTCTGATGAAGCGTCGGGGACGCCTTACTGCTTTGTCTTATATGATCATTATTTACTGCTTCTTGTTTTGATTGATTGAGACATAGATGCTCTGTGGGACCATAGGAGACCTGATTGTAGCATGCACCCCCTAGTCTCTTGACAGCCACGATCGCCGTATGACGTTTATATACCTCATACGGTGTAGCTGGCCTAGTCTGTCTCAGTATTCCGGTACTGGGGCGTGACAAAACTCAATATTATGATAAATATAACTCTAGTTTTGAAATATACCAATAAAGGATTTCAATAAGAAATAGATATCAATATAGCAGAAATCAATCATTGGTCATAAATAATTCATGAGAAATTCACAGATCTAGTATATACCAAATAAAAAAAATGAAACTTTTAACAATGATCACAAAAAAAATATGATTCATAATTTGCCCATACAAATTAGTGAGTCAATTCCATAAAGCGTATAATCATCGAAAAGAGATCAAAATAAGTATACTAAAATCTATGCAAAAGTTATAACAAAGTTCATGCATTTGAATTTAATTACCTTAGCATGATATATTATATCCATTAGATAAACATGAAGGTAATGAAGATAAAATACTTGGAAAGGAGAAATCCAGTCGACTTGAATGCTCCCCCACAAAGTATGAAACGTCTAAGTATAGATAATCATGAACTTTGAGATAAAATCTCAATAAGAAATGCCCAATCAATTTAAGCTCAAAGGAATCATTAATAAGGATAATTAAATATATTTGGCAACTTTTACAAACTCATAAAATGAGAGAATTAAAAATAATAATAATCATATATTCTCTCATCTAATACAAATCCAAATATCATGAACAACTCAACAAGATATTTAAGGTAAAAGAATATATGTCAATGATGAACTAGCTATACCACATATTAAGGGCATAAAAGAATTGAAACAATTAATTTGCTCCCCCTTAAAATATGCGTATATAGTTCAAAAATAATTCACATGATCTAAGGGATATCCAAGATATGCATCTTTTCTTTCCTTTGATCAAATGCATATAAAATTTCAAACTCAAAACAAATATCATCTTTAGGCAAGAAAAAGAAATATCCAATATAAATAAACGCTTAAAGATGAAGAAAATATGTTTCCAATAAATATAAAAAAATATTTCAAGATACTAAAAGATTTTGAAAACTATCTTTAATAATAACATTTGAGTACCAGACAGATTCAATAAATCAAAAAGACTTTTTAAAAAATATGAAATTTATTACGAAAAAAAACTGTCTTAATAAGTGTTCGAATGCGTCCATTTAGTCCTCAGACTGAAAGCTGGCGATTCGAATCACAGAAACAATTTTAATAAAAGAATCTATAAATCATAAATAACTCCATTTGAACAAATAAACATAACTAGATATATGTCCAAAGAAAAGTGTATTCCAGATATATGGCATGTCAAGGGGATAATTAACTTGAAATAATTAACTACTCCACCTTTACATGGTTATATCCAAAAATAATAGTATAGATAAAATTTAAGAATTTCAGAGACATATATCCAGAAGTAGAAAGTTAATCCAAAAATATTAGGTCTTCTTATCAAAGTTCATTTATTCCCTTTTTAAAGCCTTAGCATGGTGTCCACTGACAACCATAAGGTTAAAGAAAAGAAACGCTTTGAGAGAGAGTGAGTCAATTTGCTTGACTTCTCCCCGCAAAGAATTACTGCTATAGGCAGTTAGTAATTTGAATAAGAAGAGAATAATAAAGCTTAAAATCATGAATATTATGCAAGTTAAAGACGAAATCACGAGATCATAATATTCACCGAGTAGTCACAAAATCATTAAGTCTGAATATCGAAAAGTGTGACAAAAAAATATATTGAAAGATGACAAACATTAACCTATGAAAGATCAATGTATGATACCTTTTGTAAAATTAAATAATATTATCCATCAAATCTAAAATCGAAAATCCATCAGATAACAATTACAACTAGATCTAAATAAACCTTTAGTTTATAAAGCGTTGATCAATCTTGGGTTAGCTGTAGAGGTACTGTCCCAGCTAACGGAGGTTCACCGGGGAACACTTAAGTACCGCTTCGCTTCGACCGTAGTCGTGGTGACAGACAGACCCTTTGTAGGCTTATACCCAAAACAAATCTATTCTTTAATAACCGAGGATTTAAGAAGAATTAGTACAATATGAAATAAATTATATTCTATGGACTTAAAAAAAATCTTAGAACAATGTAGCATACAACATAAGATGTATCAATTATATTTATCCATATGTGCTACAAAAATATTGGGTAACAATAAAATATAGAATATTTGTAACTCAAAATGTAGGATCTAGATACATTGATGTATTCTGGAATCTAGGGGACTGGGTTCAGTACCTTGGATCCAGAACTAGATAATAGTTGCATTTAGACCTTAATAAATCTTAAGTCAATAAAATATTGATCACTTCGGGTTAGCTGTAGGGGCCGGTTCCCAGCTAGCGCTAGTCCGAAGACTAGTACACCGTGTCGCTTCAGGCTATTTACACCTGTATGACAGAAGGACCCTTTCGGCTTGTTCCCAAAATGATTTCTACTCTTAAGAACTTAGATTCAAAGGAATATATGCAGTATCATCGAACATTGTCGAAATCCAGAATTCCTAAAAGTAAATACCCAAAGAATGGTTTATCAAGATCAAGATATTAAAAACATCATGTATACAAAATGTCAACCAAAAAGCCAAAAAAAATACATCATTTAAAAAGAGGCTTTGAGGAAGCAGCTAATAAAGAGAAGTACATGAATTTGTTAAAAAAATTTAGCTTATATATGAAATAAGCACAAGTTTGAAACTACTTTTCAAAATAATATAATATAGAACTTGAACTAAACTCATATATCTCCATAAAGATATTTATACAATATAAGAAACATGTGAGCAATATATGATTGATAATGAATTATTCATATATCATTAACAAGCATAAAAAATATCACAAGAAAAAATATGCATAAATAAACTTTATCAGACAAAGATGTAATTGATTCATAATAAAATTAATCAAAATAAAATATGAGAATCAATAGTGAATATATTATGCAAGCACAAGGTTAACATAGAAGTATATGTATATACTTTTCAAGTAAATAGGAGACTTGTGCTAAACATACATACTCACAAAATACCGATCAAAGTAAATGTGACATGTTAAAGACAAATCGATAAGAAGTGACCATTAAAAGTATTAAAGACAAAGAGTCAAAAGCATAAACCAACAACAAAAGCTTCTATGGACTAGAGTGGTATGCAACTTCATAGATGAATACTACGAGTAAAGAGCATACCTAGATAAATGTGTCACACTAAATAAAAAAAAGACTATATAGTGTGAAATAATCATTTAAGCTAATCAACTAGTCATGCTAGGATTATAACTCACATAAATGATAAACAATTAAAAGATATCAATGAGAGCTAATATCAATACATCAATAAGAACATGCTAGACATTAAAAACTATTTAGGAAGCATGTTACCAAAGTGGTTCTAGTGACCACACTTATGTTGGTGCAATTGCTTGGAAGATGACCATTGCAGCTCTGCAATCACCAACATGCTCCATGGTTCTATGGTTCATCATAAGTAGCTCTACCTGAAATATTAGGTGAAGACTTTGGTATCCAAAACTTGGATCCATATTTGTTAGCTTTGGGAACCCATTTGCACAAGTTCATATCAACAAGTTTTCTAATCTGACAATAATGAGAAACATGTCCATTAATGCCGCAATAATGACAAAAAGTATTAACATTAAGGCTATGCGCAGCAGCATGAGAATGTGAGGTGGTGTGATATGATCTTAGTGGATACTTGTAGTAGAAAGCATGGTTGTGTAAAGCTTTAGCTTTGCTTGCTTCCTTTCTAGATGATATGTCGTGTGTGACTTTGTGATGTGTCACATGTCTTGTGTTAGACTGAGTCATAGGTTGTACTACCTGCTTTCCCAGTCTAATCTCTAACTTTTTAGAGTTAGCACAGATCTCATCATATTTAGCAAAAAGAGCATCAATTCTACATGAAACAATAGAATACTTCTTCTTTTCATATTCTAGTTCCTTCTTAAGTTTAGCATTTTCTTAAGTGCTTTTCTCAATGCATTCAAGTGCCTCATGCAATCTAAACTCAAGTGTGAAAATCTCAGTAGAATTATTAGAAGTAGAAGTATTTCTAGCATCATTCAATAAGCAAGTAAGCTTTTCATTCTCACGCTTATAGGATAGAATATCCTTTCTAGCTTGCTTATACTTATCTAATACTTTTTTGTGTTCTTCTAACAGATCACTGAAAGTATCAGATAACTCATCATAAGAAAATTCATTCTCTTCAAGAAGGGAATTATTCTGTACCTCGTTAGATAATGCCATTGAGCATAAATTTGCAGCTTGATGAGGTCTCTCTTCTTCTTCAGAATTTGTTGCTTCACTTTCACACCATATGCCCGATGATCTTCCTTTATTTGATTATTCGTAGTGACTCTCCTTTCTTGTAGTAGTACAATCATCTTGGATATGGTCTATCTTCCTGTAGTTGTCATATACAAGCTCTTCTTTATATAAGAAATTATGTTGTACCTTAAATCCCAATTCCCTCATGCACATATTTGAATCATTATGAAGACTATCCTCCTCTCTGGAGTTGCTAGCACTGCTTTCGTACCTGCACTCATAAGTAGCTTTAAGAAGTTTCCAAATTTTATGAGATGTTGTGCAAGTAGTAATGAGATTGAATACATTAAAGTCTACAGCACAATAGAAAGCATGCTTTGCTTTTGCATCAAGGCTAGCTAACTTCTTCTCTTCCTCTGTGTAACTATAATAAGGGTTGTTAATAATAGAGGATGTGAGAATATAAGTGATAGTAGGCTTTTGGTAGCCGTTGACAACAATTGACCATAAGTCAAAGTCTTGACTTCAGGTACAAGCTCATCCGTGTTTTCCAATAACTATAGTTCGTTCCATCAAATAGTGGGAGTCTATTTGTGGATTGCCCTTCACTGTTGAATATTGAATTCACGGATGCCATATTTATACTCTCTAGAGTGTTATATATGAATACAACCCGCTCTGATACCAATTATAGGACCATTGAGCACCTCTAGAGGGGGGGTGAATAGAGTGTGTGTGTGTGCAGCAGAAAATAATCACCAATTAAAAACTTAAGTAATAACTATGGCAGTAAATAGGAGACAGTAAATAAATGCAGTAAAGTAAGAGTCAAGAATTCAAACTCAGTGACACAGCGATGTATACTGGTATCCCTCTGAGAGGACTAATCCAGTCTCGAGTACTCTTGCTCGATGTTAATCCACTATGACACAAGCTTTAACTGAGCGCTTGCAACTCTTACAACATCGTGCTTGGTGACAAGTGCACGACCGACTTCACAACACCGTGCTTGGTGACGAGCGTACGACCGACTCCAGAAGGCAATTGGAAAACTGGAACATTTTTTGAATACAACCTCCGATACAACTCTTCAACACCAAACTCTAGATTAAACAGAAACTGTACTGGCTTGGCTAAGAGTCGTAAAGGCTTAGATATGAAAGTAAAAGCTCAGAACACTTTAGATAGAGAAGAGAAGAGATGAAATTGGATTGTTGAAATGAATGGTAATTTCAACTCTATTTATAGTATTTTTGGGGAACCGAACTCGGGCAGAGTTCGGATGCTAGGATTTCGCATACGAACGTTGGATGCAGATTTGGTGGGAACTAAAATTCAAATAACCCAGACTGAACTCGGGCCGAACTCGGACCGAACTCGGTCAGAGTTCTGTCAGAGTTCTACTGGTTCAGAACAGTAAGGAATAAACCAAATTTGCATAGATTTTGGGCCTTTTGGAATTGTAGATTTTCAGGATACTTAGGTAGGCTTATTTTTGTTTGTGGACTGAGAAAAATCTAAGTCAGTACCGATCCGATCAATCTCATATTTCTTCTAGACTCAATAAAAGGAAAAATACAGAATAAATATGAAAACTAATAGCCCTTTAGATGACGTCTTTTTCCTGACATTGAAGACGTATTTTTCCTTGACGACAATCGTCCAAAGATAAACAGATCTGAAAATCTAAATACCTTTCTGTTCAGAGAAATCTCTTTGTATAATGCCGTCTTTGGCCCATTAATAATTCTTTGTTGCATATGTCCTTCTTGTCTGCAAGTACATGTTAGACGAACAAAACAGTATGATGCAGTATGATATAATCATAACAATAAGATATAGAACATTTAGGACAATGCTAAGTATAAGTAGCATGAATATTAGTGACATCACTAGTTAAACTTAATTGATTAGCCATATTCAAAAACATGATATAATCATTGGGCTAACACCCATGACATAGAGTTAAAAGCGGTGGTTTTCGCACTTAAGCTTTGGAGGCATTATTTATATAGAGATCGGGTGGAGATTTTTATCGACCACAAGAGTCTTAAGTATGTGTTTACCAAGAAGGATCTAACATGTGTCTGAGAAGATGGCTAGAGCTACTTGTGGATTATGACATCAACCTGCAGTATCATCCTGGGAAGGCCAACGTTGTTGCAGATGCATTGAGCAGAAGAGCTGGAGTTTATTTTCTAACAACACAACCAGAGTTGTTAGCAGATCTTCAGAAGATGGGTATTGAAGTTGTTCTTCCTACCAATGTAGCATTGATGGCAAATATGCAAGTTTAGTCTAGTATAGTTGAGAGGATTAAGCTAGCTCAGTCAACAGATTCTAAGCTTCAGCAGCGTAGGGCAGAATGTGTAGCAGGACGGAGAGCAGAGTTATATATCCATGAGGATGGTACACTTCAACACGAAAGGTATCTTTGTATACCTAGTGGTGATATCAGGCAAGAGATCATGGCAAAGGCTCACAGTTTGTAGTATTTGATTCATTTCGACAGTATGAAGATGTATCGTGATATCCGTCAGCATTTTTGGTAGAATGGCATGAAGAGGGCGATAGCTCAGTTTGTCTCTCGTTGTTTAGTTTGCCAACAAGTTAAAGCCGAACATCAGAGACCAGCTGGACTTCTTCAACCTTTACTGATCCCAGAATGGAAATAGGAGCACATTACCATAGATTTTGTAATTGGGTTACCTAAATCCCCAGCTGAAAGAGATGCTATCTGGGTTATAGTTGACAGACTCACCAAGGTAGCTCATTTTCTTCCTTTCAGAATTGGCCAATCGATGGATCAGCTTGCAGAGATGTACCTCAGACAGATAGTCAGATTGCATGGAGTACCAATCAGTATTATATCCGACAGAGATTCAAGATTTACCTCACACTTTTGGCGGAGTCTTCAGGGGAGCTTGGGGTCTCATCTCAAGTACAGTTCAGCTTATCATCCGTAGACAGATGGTCAGTCAGAACGCACGATCCAGACTCTTGAAGATATGTTGCGGTCATGTACACTCAACTTTGGTGGTTCATAGGAAGATCACCTGCATCTCGTGGAGTTCTCCTATAACAACAGTTTCCAAGCCAGTATCCAGATGGCGCCCTTCGAAGCCTTGTATGACAGAAAGTACAGATCCCTATTAGCATAGGATGATATAGACGAAAGGCAGATTCTTGGTCCAGAGATGATTACACGGACTATTAAGATGGTCAGACAAGTCAGAGATCATCTTCAAGTTGCACAAGATCGCCAGCGTCATTGGGCCGATTCTCATCAGCGTCCCCTTGAATTTTCTATCGACGACTACGTATTCCTTAGGATCTCGCCTACCCGTAGCATCATTCATTTTGGCGTACGGGGAAAGCTTAGTCCTAGGTATATAGGGTCGTTCGACATTCTAGAGTGGGTAGGTGATGTCTCCTATCGTCTCGCTCTTCCACCATCATTATGTGAGGTACATGATGTCTTCCATGTATCCCTATTGTGACTGTATATCCCGGATCTGGGTCATGTCCTTGATCATTCAGAATTGGTTGTTGGTACCAACCTTTCGTATGAGAAAAGACTCGTATCCATATTGGACCGGAGAGAGAAGATACTCAAGAACAATACTATTAGTTTAGTCTGTGTTGCTTGGGCTCATCACTCTTTGGGTGAGTCAACGTGAGAGCGTGAGGATGATATCTGATCGCGATTTCCACACCTGTTTGACTCGTATGGTATAATGTCTTCCATATGCCTTATATTTTTAAATCCTTGCTTGCATGAATGATTGTTTGATTCACTACTAGTCGTAGATTGCTCGTGATTAGTATAGCTTGTCCCAACATCTCTAGCCTCTTGATTAAATTCCAAGGACGGAATTCTTTTAAGGTGGATAGAGTTGTCATACCCATTTTCTGTTATCCGTATTTCCAGTATACGTGTATGGAATCATAACACGTATTTTTACTTCTCTTGCCTTGCTAGCTAATTTTTGTTTAATCTTGCTTAGGTTCATCATGGCATATCATGGTTTGACTTGGTTCATTTTGGTTTGGCTTGGTTTATTTCCTTTGGTTTATCATGTTAAACCCCCTCCCATTTAAATCCCACCAACCTTCTCTCTCCTCCATTATTACTTCTTCCTCCTCTTTCATTAATTCCTCCACCCACCAAGCTTAGGCAAGTGCAACTTACTACATAAAGGAACCCTCCATTTTATTGTTTTAATCTCTTCTATGCAACATTCTAAGCTACTTTAGTTCTTGTCATTTCACATTTTTATGTATATATTTTTATAGATCTAACTATGCTCCATTTTGGAGTTTTCTTGGGTTTTGATCTAGAAAACCATCTTGTTTTCGAAAACTAAGAGTTCCATGTGGTTAGAGAATTTGATTTTTACACAACTTTGGCTTTTGAAAAGTTAGATTTTATTGTGTTTTGACCAAATTATGACCTTGAGAAGTTCGTGGGTTCCATGAACACAAGTTCTCGGGTAGGAGAAGAAGCACAATGCTGGGGCACATACACATTGATATGCACTCACTGTACGCTTCCTTGGGAGCATAGTTTTGTATGTGCCCAAGTCCCCCTTACTCTCTCTAGTGGTCGCATATCCCCAAGACCCTCCATGGCTTGGGCGCATAACTTTGCATGCGCACAAGTGCCCCATTTCTCCTTCTATGGGCGCATAGACCCTGTCAGCGCACTTGTCATTGAGTGAGTCTCTTGACTTCCTCCAAGACACCCTAACTCCACCCTTAGCCTCATGTTTATGGGCGCATAGCTTAGTTGCATGCCTTCCCCAAACCATTGTCTCTCCATGATACATCCTGCCTCACCCATAGATGTGGGCGCATAGACCTTACACCCTGCCTCACTCATAGATGCAGGCGTATTGACCTTATACCTTGCCTCACTCATGTGGGCGCATGCCCTTAGGCACATAGCCTTGGGCGCATGCCACTCTCAGCATATTCATTTTTGGGTGCATGATCTTCATAACACCCCATGGTCCTTAGTGTGAATGGTGACTTTGTTTATACCCATTTACTTGACTAAGTCCTATAATGTTATTTTTTGTGTTGCACATATACTCTGAGTTTTAAACACATTCTTGGTATGGCACGTACACTCTCTAACAACTCCATGATAGTGGCCTGCTGTGGTGCACTTACGTGGATACGACATGACATTATGACTTTATATGATAACTCTTGTTAGTGACCCGTCGTGGTGTACTCTTAACAAGTAACTTGACATGATAATTCTTGATGGTTGTCCGTTGTGGCGCACCCTTGACAAGTAATCTTGATAAGTAACTAAAATGATAATCTTGAGGTGCTATTGTGACGGCTATCTTGACTTGCTAAGTAACTCTTGTCTTGACACCGTGGATGGTTGTGCCTGAACAAGCTATATTTCTCGTCTTGCATCATGTCTAGGACATGAATTCATGATTTTTACGGTCAGGGATTCGTACTGAATCTGACTAGGATAATGACTAGATTAAACAAGTTGTCCATGAAGAGATTTCCAGCTACAGGCAGTCCCGTTATCTGGGTGCTCTAATTGGACTTGTAGCCTGCCGTCGAGTAGGGAACATTTCCAGCGCACCGTCATGTGTTGCACCCCCAAGTCACCTAATCCAACTCTCTCAACTTGTGATCGGATAATCTGGATTAAGACTGCAGGGCTTGTGGCTGTTGGAACATCTCGATGCATCTTGTTAGTAACTAAGCTTGTGATAACCCTACTTAGTTAAAGTATCAAGCCATACTCATTGCTTGGCCGTGATTGATGGATGGATTCCTATCTGGTCTTGCCTAGACAAGACCGGTACATGGTTATTTCAGCTTGTTACTGTTATACTTATTTTATCGATAATTGGTTAGAGACTAAGTTTTGTATAGGTGAAGGGTTATAACCCCGGTCCTTGTTTGGTTTACGGGTTCTAACTTTTCTACTGGAATAGTCCTTTAGTTATCTTATCGTTTATCGTCTTATTTCTCTAACTCATGTCTTCCGCTATTATTATGTATTTATGTGCTAATATGCTGGTTTTAGTTCTTAAGTAAAGCCTCCCTTATGGCACTTGCTCTTTCTGGGGTCTGACCCAGCTGGTTTTGTATGGCCAGATTTTGGAGTAGCACCCGAGGATCTTCTAGCCTTCCAGCCAGATGGTGAACACTAGGCACAACCCTGGCAACGAAAGGATTTTATTTTGCTCTCCCACTCTATTATAAATTATTCTTTTGAGGCATTTAGCCGCCGAGCAAGTGTTAGCTCGTGTTAAATATATATTCCTGTCTGCCTAAGGGCTGTAACATGGTTGACAAATCCTAGGGTTGATCATGTATGACTTAAGCTCTTGCTAATCTTCGTATTTTGTATGACTAGCTTCATGATCATCTGAATATGTAATGTATGGGATGCCTTACCTTGTTTGTCTGATGATCTACTATCTTGTTACATTTACTTGCTTGCTTGAGATTGAGACACTAGGCTTGTTATTGACTATAAGAGACTGTTGGCTTGTAGTAAAACCCTCATGTATCTAGACAGTCATGACCATACATCGAGGTAGGTTACACTTCAATGTACGTAGCTGGCTGTGTGTGTCCTCCACTCTCCAGTATTCTGGTTCTGGGGTGTGACACGGTTTAAGTGGTGGCCCATGCAGATCTTGTAAATTAAGATATGTGAGGGTTTCACGAAATAGATGTCTCAATCAGCACTCGCCCTTGATCTCTACTCGTGTCTTCTAATCTTTCTGAAATCTTGATCTGATCACACGTTTATGTCCTTGATCTTTCATGGTCCTTCCTTATTGTTTCCCATGTCGTTTTTTCAGCGATGTTGTTCCTAGTCCTACCGATCAGCAAGGCGGAGCACCTCCAGTGAACCAGCAGCAACCTGGAGACCAAGCCCAGCATTCATGGGTAGCCTCCAGAGTCATGCCTACCGGGGATCAAGAGCCACCAGTTCAGCCAGTCCAGACTGCACAGCCTGATAATGGAACCCTGGTGGGACTCATCAAGGAATTGCTTGCATCACAAGATCGTCGGGGCGATGCCCAACACCAGATAGTACAAGATGCCATGGGCAGAGTTGGTAACAATGGAAACAATGCGGCCAACAGCTTTAAGCGTCTGAACCCTCTTTTTTTGATAGCAGTGAAGACACTATTGCTGTTGATGCCTGGCTTCAGGACATAAAAGTTATCCTGGAGGCAGATTGGATTCCTGAGGAAGAGAAGGTGGCCGTTGTACGCCTGTAGTTATTAGATTTAGCCCACAGCTGGGGGGCGATGCTAGTAGTTGGATTACCGACGCCTGTCTCATGGGCGGTATTCAGCAATAAGTTCCAGACTAAGTACTTCGACGCAGTAGCTCGGTATGATCTGCAGACGAGATTCACAATCCTAAGCAGATGGGGAGGACGGTCGATTGATATGCGACCGAGTTTTCTAGGCTTAATCGGTTTGCTCCTTCCTTGGTGGCAACCGAGTTGGATCGAGCCAGCGATTCCAGCAGGGGCTCCATCTAGAGATTATTATATCAGTAGAGGAGTTTGAGCACCAGACTTTTGATGCTGTCTTACGAGCAGCGAAGAGGTAAGAGTATACTTCACAGAGGATTTTAGATAGAAGCGGAGGACGGAAGAGGTCTCATGGGTAGATGTCCTAGTCATCAGCACCATCCCCGGCAGCTAGGGCTTTGACTATTGGAGGTCCTAGGAGAGCGACCACAGTTTTGTCGGTTCAGCACTCGACACCGACGTATCCTCAGCAGCAGAAGCAGAAGCAGTCCTTCGTAATGGATTGCTCTCATTGTGGAAAGCTAGGGCATGTAGTATCAGAGTGTCGTAGAGCACAGGGATTGTACTTGGCTTGTGGGGCACCGGACCATAAGATAGGGTCCTGTCCAAATAGAGCTAGTTTATCATCGTCGAACCTAACCAGTCTGTCGGTTAGGGGTCCAGCACCAGTACAGCAGCAGTACCAGCCCCCGAGGCCATTGGCGCTTCAGGCTCAGCAGTATGCCCAAGCTCAGACTTAAAATTGGCAGAAGGGTTTCCAACAGAGGGGACTAGCACCAAGAGGACAAGGACAAGCGATGTCTCTGACCATAGAAGAAGAATTGGCATCAGGTAAGGTGGTGGCAGGTACCATTCTCGTCAACTCTTTTCCAGCATCAGTATTATTTGATTCGGGTGCATCGCATTCATTTATTTCTGCACGATTCGTAAGACGAATAGGACTGGAGCCCGAGTTAGTCATTATAAGTAAGGCTCAATATACTTACTGGTAACGATCTTGTGGGAGTAGATAGAGTCTATTCCTCGTATCGAATCGTAGTTAGTGGTAGAGAGGTTTCCGCTAGATTGATAGAATTTCTGATAGCCGACTATGATGTAGTCCTAGAAATGGATTGGTTGAAGGATCATTATGCAAGAATAGACTGCCATATTGGCAGGATTATTTTTGGTATTCCCGGCAAACCAGAGTTTTAATTTTCTAGAGGCGAAGTAGAACCTTCTCCACCAGTATTGCGAATGGCAGTAGCAGTAGCAGTTCAGTTTCCCAGAGTAGTAGAAGAGTTTCCTGATGTATTTTCCGAAGAGCTTCCAGGCATGGCTCCAGAGAGATAGAGAATTCACCATTGATTTGCTTCTGGGGACGGCACCAGTGACAAGGGGAGTCTACAGGATGGCACCTTTAGAGTTGGAGATCTTGTACAAGATGATTGAAGAACTTAGAACCAAGGGATTCATTCGTGCTAGTAGATCACCTTGGGGAGACCCGATACTTCTTGTGAAAAAGAAGGATGGTACGTCAAGATTATGTGTTAATTATCGTACCTTGAACTCTGTAACAATCAAGAACATATACCCTCTACCAAGGATAGATGATTTATTTGACTAACTCAGATGAGCGGTAGTATTTTCGAAGATTGACTTGCGGTCAGGGTACCATCAGACTAGAGTCAGAGAGCAAGATGTCCCGAAGACAGCGTTCAGATCCAGATATGGACATTGGGAGTTCCTTGTTATGCCATTTGGAGCGACCAATGCACCAGCCGTATTCATGGACCTCATAAATCGTATCTTCATGCCCTACTTGGACCAGTTCATGATAGTGTTTATAGACGACATCTTAGTCTATAGCAAGAATGAGGTAGAGCATGAGAAGCATCTTCGTGCAGTTTTTTAGATTTTCAAAGAGCACCAGATGTACGCGAAGTTCAGTAAGTACGAGTTTTGGCTGGATCGTATCTCGTACTTAGGTCACATCATCACTAAAGATGGAGTGGAAGTGGACCCCCAGAAGATAGAGGCTATAGAGACATGGCCAGTTCCCTGTACCATCGCAGAAGTTTAGAGTTTTCTAGGATTGGCTGGCTATTACCGGCGGTTTGTATCAGACTTTGCTCAAATTTTAGTGCTACTGACGCAGTTGACTAGTAAGGATGTGCAGTTTGCTTGGACGGCAAAGTATTAGAGTTCATTTGAGAAGTTAAAGCAAGGATTGATGACGGCAACCATTCTCATGCTTCCAGATGGGACTGGAGGATTTTCAGTCTATTATGACGCTTTCGATAAGGGATTGGGATGCGTCTTGATGTAGCATGGTAAGGTAGTAGCTTATGCGTCACGTCAGCTTCGTGATCATGAGAGAAATTACCCAACCCATGACCTAGTGTTAGCAGCGGTGGTTTTTGCACTTAAGATTTGGAGGCATTATTTATATAGAGATCGGGTGGAAATTTTCACCAACCATAAGAGTCTTAATTATGTGTTTACCTATAAGGATCTTAACATGCGTCAGAGGAGATGGCTAGAGCTACTTGTGAATTATGACATCAACCTGCAATATCATCTTGGAAAGGCCAATGTTGTTGCAGATGTATTGAGTAGAATAACCGGAGTTTATTTTCTAACAACACAGCTAAAGTTGATAGAAAATCTTCAGAAGATGGGTATTGAAGTTGTTCTTCCTACCAATGTGGCATTGATGGCCAGTATGCAAGTTCAGTCCAGTATAGTTGAGAGGATTAAGATAGCTCAGTCAGCGGATTCTAAGCTTCAGCAGCTTATGGCAGAATGTGTAGCAGGACGGAGAGCAGAGTTATGTATCCATGAGGACGATACACTTCAATACAGAAGGTGTCTTTGTGTACCTAGTGGTGATATCAGGCGAGAGATTACAGCAGAGGCTCACAGTTTGCAGTATTCGATTTATCCCAGCGTTACGAAGATGTATCATGATATCCGTCAGCATTTTTGGTGGAATGACATGAAGAGGGAGATAGCCCGGTATGTCTATCGTTGTTTAATTTTCTAACGAATTAAAGCCGAATATCAGAGACCAGCTGGACTTCTTCAACCTTTACCGATCCTAGAATGGAAATAGGAGCACATTACCATAGATTTTGTAACTGGGTTACCTAAATTCCCAGCTAGAAGAGATGTTATCTGGGTTATAGTTGACAGACTCACCAAGGTAGCTCATTTTCTCTCCTTCAGAATTGGCCAATCTACGGTTCAGCTTGCAGAGATGTACCTCAAATAGATAGTCAGATTGTATGGAGTACCAATCAGTATTGTATTCGACAGAGATTCAAGATTTACCTCACACTTTTGGCGGAGTCTTCAGGGGAGCTTGGGGACACGTCTCAAGTTCAGTTCAGCTTATCATCCGCAGACAGATGGTCAGTCAGAATGCCCTATCCAGACTCTTGAAGATATGTTGCAGTCATGTACACTCGATTTTGGTGGTTCGTGGGAAGATCACCTGCATCTCGTGGAGTTCTCCTATAACAACAGTTTCCAGGCCAGTATCCAAATGACGCCCTTCGAAGCCTTGTATGGCAGAAAGTGCAGATCCCCGTTAGCATGGAATGATATAGGTAAGAGGCAGATGCTTGGTCCACAGATGATTATGCGGACTATTGAGGTGGTCAGACAAGTCAGAAATCATCTTCGAGTTGCACAAGATCGCCCGCGTCATTGGGTCGATTCTCATCGGCGTCCCTTTGAATTTTCTATCGGTGACAACGTATTCCTTAGGATCTCGCCAACCCGTGGCATCATTCATTTTGGCATACGAAAAAGCTTAGTCCTAGGTATATAGGGCCGTTCGACATTCTAGAGCGGGTAGGTGATGTGTCCTATTGTCTCGCTCTTCCACCGTCATTAAATGAGGTACATGATGTCCTTCATGTATCCTAATTACGACGGTATATCCCGGATCCGAGTCATGTCCTTGATAATTCAGAATTGGTTATTGGTACCAACCTTTCGTATGAGGAAAGACCTGTATCCATATTGGACCAAAGAGAGAAGATACTCAAGAACAAGACTATTAGTTTAGTCCGTGTTGCTTGGGGTCATCACTCTTTGTGTGAGTCAACGTGGGAGCGTAAAAATGATATCTAATCGCGATATCCATACCTGTTTGACTCGTAAGGTATAATATCTTCCTTATGCCTTATATTTTTAAATCCTTGCTTGCATGAATGATTGCTTGATTAACTGCTAGTCGTAGATTGCTCGTGATTAGTATAGCTTGCCCCGACATCTCTACCCTCTTGATTAAATTACAAGGACGGAATTCTTTTAAGGTGGGTTGAGTTGTCACCCCTGTTTTCTATTTTTCGTATTTTCAGTATACGTCTACGGAATCATGACACGTATTTTTACTTCTCTTGCCCTGCTAGATAATTTTGGTTTAATCTTAATTAGGTTCATCATGGCATATCATGGTTTGACTTGATTCATTTTGGTTTGGCATGGTTTATTTCCTTTGGTTTATCATGTTAAACCCCCTCCCATTTGAAGCCCATAAACCTTCTCTCTCCTCCATTACTTCTTCTTCCTCCTCTTTCATTAATTTCTCCACCCACCAAGCTTAGGCAAGTGCAACTTGCTTCATGAAGGAACCCTCCATTTTATTGTTTTAATCTCTTTTATGCAATATTCTAAGCTACTTTAGTTCTTGTCATTTCATATTTTCATGTATATATTTTTGTAGATCTAACTATGCTTCATTTTGGAGTTTTCTTGAGTTTTGATCTAGCAAACCATCTTGTTTTCGAAAACTAAGAGTTCCATGTGGTAGAGAATTTGATTTTTACACAACTTTGGCTTTTGAAAAGTTAGATTTCATTGTGTTTTGACCAAATTATGACCTTGAGAAGTTCATGGGTTCCATGAACACAAGTTCTCGGGTTGGAGAAGAATCACAGTGCTAGGGAGCATACACATTAATATATGCCCACTGTACGCTTCCTTGGGAGCATAGTTTTTTATGCGCCCAAGGCCCCCTTACCCTCTCTAGTGGGCGCATAGCCCCAAGACCCTCCATGGCTTGGGCGCATAACTTTGCATGTGCATAAGTGCCCCAAGATACCCTGACTCCACCCTTAGGCGCATGTATATGGGCGCATAGCTTAGGTGCATGCCTTCCCTAAACTATTGTCTCTCCAAGATACACTCTGCCTCACTCATAGATGCGGGTGCATAGACCTTACACCCTGCCTCACTCATAGATGCGGGCGCATTGACCTTACACCCGGTCTCGCTCATGTGGGCGCATGCCCTTAGGCGCATAGCCTTGGGCGCTTGCCACTCTCAGCATATTCATTTTTTGGTACATGATCTTTATGACAACCCATGGTCCTTAGTGTGAATGGTGACTTTGTTTATACCCCTTTACTTGACTAAGTCCTATAATATTATTTTTCGTGTTGCACATGCACTCTGAGTTTTAAACACGATCTTGGTTTGGCACGTACACTCTATAACAACTCCATGATAGTGGCCTGCTGTGGTGCACTTACGTGGATATGACATGACATTATGACTTTATATGATAACTCTTGTTAGTGATCTGTCGTGGTGCACTCTTGACAAGTAACTTGACATGATAATTCTTGATGGTGGTTCGTTGTGGCGCACCCTTGACAAGTAATCTTGATAAGTAACTAAAATGATAATCTTGAGGTGCTGTTGTGAAGGCTATCTTGACTTGCTAAGTAACTCTTGTCTTGACACCGTGGATGGTTGTGCCTGAACAAGCTATATTTCTCGTCTTGCATCATGTCTAAGACATGAATTCATGATTTTTACGGTCAGGGATTCGTACTGAATCTGACTAGGATAATGACTAGATTAATCAAGTAGTCCATGAAAAGATTTCCAGCTACAGGCAGTCCCGTTATCTGGGCGCTCTAATTGGACTTGTAGCCTGCCGTCGAGTAGGGCACATTTCCAGCGCATCGTCATGTGTTGCACCCCCAAGTCACATAATCCAACTCTCTCAACTTATGATCGGATATCCTGGATTAAGACTGCAGGGCTTGTGGATGTTAGAACATCTCGATGCATCTTGTTAGTAACTAAGCTTGTGATAACCCTGTTTAGTTAAAGTATCAAGCCGTACTCATTGCTTGGCCGTGATTGATGGATGGAGTCCTGTCTGGTCTTGCCTAGACAAGACCGGTACATGGTTATTTCAGCTTGTTACTTTTATACTTACTTTATCGATAATTGGTTAGAGACTAAGTTTTGTATAGGTGAAGGGTTATAATCCCGGTCCTTGTTTGGTTTACGGGTTCTAAATTTTCTACCAGAATAGTCCTTTAGTTATCTTATCGTTTATCGCCTTATTTCTCTAACTCATGTCTTCCGTTATTATTATGTCTTTATGTGCTAATATGCTGGTTTTAGTTCTTAAGTGAAGCCTCCCTTGTGGCACTTGCTCTTTCTGGGGTCTGACCCAGCTGGTTTTGTATGGCCAGATTTTGGAGTAGCACCCGAGGATCTTCTAGCCTTCCAGCCAGATGGTGAACACTAGACGCAACCCTGGCAACAAAAGGATTTTATTTTGCTCTCCCACTCTATTATAAATTATTCTTTTGAGGCATTTAGCCGCCGAGCAAGTGTTAGCTCGTGTTAAACATATATTCTTGTCTGCCTAAGGGCTGTAACATGGTTGACAAATCCTAGGGTTGATCATATATAACTTAAGCTCTTGCTAGTCTTCGCATTTTGTATGACTAGCTTCATGATCATCTGAATATGTAATGTATGGGATGCCTTACCTTGTATGTCTGATGATCTACTATCTTGTTACATTTACTTGCTTGCTTGAGATTGAGACACTAGGCTTGTTATTGACCATAAGAGACTGTTGGCTTGTAGTAAAACCCTCATGTATCTAGACAGTCATGACCATACATCGAGGTGGATTAAACTTCAATGTACGTAGCTGGCTGTGTGTGTCCTCCACTCTCCAGTATTCTGGTTCTGGGGTGTGACACGGTTTAAGTGGTAGCCCATGCAGATCTTGTAAATTAAGATATGTGAGGGTTTCACGAAATAGATGTCTCAATCAGCACTCGCCTTTGATCTCTACTCGTGTCTTCTAATCTTTCCGAAATCTTGATCTGATCACACGTTTATGTCCTTGATCTTTCATGGTCCTTCCTTATTGTTCCCCATGTCGTTTCTTCAGCGATGTTATTCCTGGTCCTACCGATCAGCAAGGCGGAGCACCTCCAGTGAACCAGCAGCAACCTGGAGACCAAGCCCAGCATTCATGGGTAGCCTCCAGAGTCATGCCTACCGGAGATCAAGAGCCACCAGTTCAGCCAGTCCAGACTGCACAGCCTGATAATGGAACCCTGGTGGGACTCATCAGGGAATTGCTTGCATCACAAGATCGTCGGGGCGATGCCCAGCACCAAATAGTACAAGATGCCATGGACAGAGTTGGTTACAATGGAAACAATGCGGCCAACAGCTTCAAGAGTCTGAACCCTCCTTTTTTTGATGGCAGTGAAGATACTATTGCTGTTGATGCCTGGCTTCAGGACATAAAAGTTATCCTGGAGGTAGCTAGGATTCCTAAGGAAGAGAAGGTGGCCGTTGTACGCCTATAGTTATTGGATTTAGCCTGCAGCTGGTGGGCGATGCTAGCAGTTGGATTACCGACGCCTGTCACATGGGCGGTATTCAACAATAAGTTCCAGACCAAGTACTTCGACGCAGTAGCTCGGTACGATCTGCAGATGAGATTTACAAATCTTAAGCAGATGGCGAGGATGGTCGATTGATATGCGGCGGAGTTTTCTAGGCTTAATCGGTTTGCTCCTACCTTAGTGGCAACCGAGTTGGATCGAGCCAGCGATTCCAGCAAGGGCTCCACCTAAAGATTATTATATCAGTGGAGCAGTTTGAGCACCAGACTTTTGATGCCGTCTTGCGAGCAGCGAAGAGGCAAGAGTATACTTCACAGAGGATTTTAGATAGAAGCGGAGGACGGAAGAGGTCTCATGGGTAGATGTCCTAGACATCAGCACCAGCCCCGACAGCTAGGGCTTTGACTATTGGAGCTCCTAGAAGAGCGACCATAGTTTTGTCGGTTCAGCACTCGACACCGACGTATCCTCAGTAGCAGAAGCAAAAGCAGTCTTCCGTAATGGGTTGCTCTCATTGTGGGAAGCCAGGGCATGTAGTATCAAAGTGTCGTAGAGCACAGGGATTGTACTTGGCTTGTGGGGTACCGGACCATAAGATAGGGTCCTGTCCGAATGGAGCTAATTCATCGTCGTCGAACCTAACCAGTCCGTCGGTTAGGGGTCCAGCACCAGTGCAGCAGCAGTACCAGCCCCCGAGGCCATTGCCGCTTCAGGCTCAGCAGTATGTCCAAGCTCAGGCTCAAAATCGGCAGAAGGGTTTCCAACAGAGGGGACTAGCACCAAGAGGACAAGGTCAAGCGATGGCACTGACCATGGAAGAAGAATTGGCATCCGGTAAGGTGGTGGCAGGTACCATTCTCGTCAACTCTTTTCCAGTATCAGTATTATTTGATTCGGGTGCATCGCATTTATTTATTTCTGCACGATTCGCAACACGAATATGACTGGAGCCCGAGTTAGTCATTATCAGTAAGGCTTAATATACTTACTGGTAGTGATCTTGTGGGAGTAGATAGAGTCTATTCCTCGTATCGAATCATAGTTAGTGGTAGAGAGGTTTCCGCTAGATTGATAGAACTTCTGATAGCCGACTATGATGTAGTCCTAGAAATAGATTGGTTGAAGGATCAATATACAAGAATAGACTGCCATATTGGCAGGACTATTTTTGGTATTCTCGGCGAACAAGAGTTTTTATTTTCTAGAGGCGAAGTAGAACCTTCTCCACCAGTATTGCGGATGGCAGTAGCAGTAGCAGTTCAGTTTCCCAGATTAGTAGAAGAGTTTTCTGATGTATTTTTCGAAGAGCTTCCAGGCATGCCTCCAGAGAGAGATAGAGTTCACCATTTATTTGCTTCTGGGGACGGCACCAGTGACAGGAGGAGTCTACAAGATGGCATCTTTAGAGTTGGAGATCTTGTACAAGATGATTGAAGAACTTAGAACCAAGGGATTCATTCGTGCTAGTGGATCACCTTGGGGAGCCCCGATACTTCTTGTGAAAAAGAAGGATGGTACGTCAAGATTATGTGTTGATTATCGTACCTTGAACTCTGTAACAATCAAGAGCATATACCCTCTACCAAGGATAGATGATTTATTTGACTAACTCAGATGAGCGGTAGTATTTTCGAAGATTGGCTTGTGGTCAGGGTACCATCAGATTAGAGTCAGAGAGCAAGACGTCCCGAAGACAGCGTTCAGATCCAGATATAGACATTGGGAGTTCCTTGTTATGCCATTTGGAGTGACCAATGTACCAGCCATATTCATGGACCTCATGAATCGTATCTTCATGCCCTACTTGGACCAGTTTATGATAGTGTTTATAGATGACATCTTAGTCTATAGCAAGAATGAGGTAGAGCATGAGAAGCATCTTCGGGCAGTTTTTTAGATTCTCAAAGAGCACCAGTTGTACGCGAAGTTCAGTAAGTGCGAGTTTTGGCTGGATCGTATCTCGTACTTAGGTCACATCATCACTAGAGGTGGAGTGGAAGTGGACCCCCAGAAGATAGTGGCTATAGAGACATGGCCAGTTCCCTGTACCATCGCAGAAGTTCAGAGTTTCCTAGAATTGGCTGGCTATTACTGGCGGTTTGTATCAGACTTTGCTCAAATTTCAGTGCCACTGACGCAGTTGACTAGTAAGGATGTACAGTTTGCTTGGACGGCAAAGTATTAGAGTTCATTTGAGAAGTTAAAGCGAGGATTGATGACGGCACCCATTCTCACGCTTCCAGATGGGGCTGGAGGATTTTTAGTCTATTGTGATGCTTCCGGCAAGGGATTGGGATGCGTCTTGATGCAGTATGGTAAGGTAGTAGCTTATGCGTCACGTCAGCTTCGTGATCATGAGAGAAATTACCTAACCCATGACCTAGAGTTAGCAGCGGTGGTTTTTGCACTTAAGATTTGGAGGCATTATTTATATGGAGATCGGGTGAAAATTTTTACCAACCACAAGAGTCTTAATTATGTGTTTACCCATAAGAATCTTAACATGCGTCAGAGGAGATGGCTAGAGCTACTTGTAGATTATGACATCAACCTACAGTATCATTTTGGAAAGGCCAACTTTGTTGCAGATGTATTGAGTAGAAGAGCCGGAGTTTATTTTCTAACAACACAGCCAAAGTTGTTAGCAGATCTTCAGAAGATGGGTATTGAAGTTGTTCTTCCTACCAATGTGGCATTGATGGCCAGTATCAGTCCAGTATAGTTGAGAGGATTAAGTTAGCTCAGTCAGCGAATTCTAAGCTTCAGCAGCTTAGGGCAGAATGTGTAGCAGGACGGAGAGCAGAGTTATGTATGCATAAGGACGGTACACTTTGACACGGAAGGTGTCTTTGTGTACCTAGTGGTGATATCAGGCGAGAGATAATGGCAGAGGCTCACAGTTTGCAGTATTCGATTTTTCCCAGCATTACGAAGATGTATCGTGATATCCGTCAGCATTTTTGGTAGAATGACATGAAGAGGGAGATAGCCCGGTATGTCTATCGTTGTTTAATTTTCTAACAAGTTAAAGCCGAATATCAGAGACCAGTTGGACTTCTTCAACCTTTACCGATCCCAGAATGGAAATGGGAGCACATTACCATAGATTTTGTAACTGGGTTACCTAAATCCCCAGCTAGAAGAGATGTTATCTGGGTTATAGTTGACAGACTCACCAAGGTAGCTCATTTTCTCCCCTTTAGAATTAGCCAATCTACGGATCAGCTTGCAGAGATGTACCTCAAATAGATAGTCAGATTGTATGGAGTACCAATCAGTATTGTATTCGACAGAGATTCAAGATTTACCTCACACTTTTGGCGGAGTCTTCAGGGGAGCTTGGGGACTCGTCTCAAGTTCAGTTCAGCTTATCGTCCACAGACAGATGGTCAGTCAGAATGCCCGATCCAGACTCTTGAAGATATGTTGCAGTCATGTACACTCGATTTCGGTGGTTCGTGGGAAGATCACCTGCATCTCGTGGAGTTCTCCTATAACAACAGTTTCCAGGCCAGTATCTAAATGACGCCCATCGAAGCCTTGTATGGCAGAAAGTGCAGATCCCCGTTAGCATGGGATGATATAGGCGAGAGGCAGATGCTTGGTCCAGAGATGATTATGCGGAATATTGAGGTGGTCAGATAAGTCAGAAATCATCTTCGAGTTGCACAAGATCGCCAGCGTCATTGGGCCGATTCTCATCGGCGTCCCTTTAAATTTTCTATCGGCGACCACGTATTCCTTAGGATCTCGCCAACCCGTGGCATCATTCGTTTTGGCATAGGGAAAAGCTTAGTCCTAGGTATATAAGGCCGTTCGATATTCTAGAGCGGGTAGGTGACGTGTCCTATTGTCTCGCTCTTCCACCGTCGTTAAGTGAGGTACATGATGTCTTCCATGTATCCCAATTGCGACGGTATATCCCGGATCCGAGTCATGTCCTTGATAATTCAGAATTGGTTATTTGTACCAACCTTTCGTATAAGGAAAGACCCGTATCTATATTGGACCGAAGAGAGAAGATACTCAAGAACAAGACTATTAGTTTAGTCCGTGTTGCTTGGGGTCATCACTCTTTGTGTGAGTCAACGTGGGAGAGTAAAAATGATATCCAATCGCGATATCCATACCTGTTTGACACGTAAGGTATAATATCTTCCTTATGCCTTATATTTTTAAATCCTTGCTTGCATGAATGATTGCTTGATTAACTGCTAGTCGTAGATTGCTCGTGATTAGTATAGCTTGCCCCGACATCTCTAGCCTCTTGATTAAATTCCAAGGACGGAATTCTTTTAAGTTGGGTAGAGTTGTCACCCCTGTTTTCTATTTTCCGTATTTCCAGTATACGTGTACGGAATCATGACACGTATTTTTACTTCTCTTGCCTTGCTAGCTAATTTTGGTTTAATCTTAATTAGGTTCATCATGGCATATCATGGTTTGACTTGGTTCATTTTGGTTTGGCTTGGTTTATTTCCTTTGGTTTATCATGTTAAACCCCCTCCCATTTGAAGCCCATAAACCTTCTCTCTCCTCCATTACTTCTTCTTCCTCCTCTTTCATTAATTCCTCCACCCACCAAGCTTAGGCATGTGAAACTTGCTTCATGAAGGAACCCTCCATTTTATTGTTCTAATATCTTTTATGCAATATTCTAAGCTACTTTATTCCTTGTTATTTTGTATTTTCATGTATATATTTTTGTAGATCTAACTATGCTCCATTTTGGGGTTTTCTTGAGTTTTGATCTAGCAAACCATCTTGTTTTCGAAAACTAAGAGTTCCATATGGTAGAGAATTTGATTTTTACACAACTTTGGCTTTTGAAAAGTTAGATTTCATTGTGTTTTGACCAAATTATGACCTTGAGAAGTTCATGGGTTCCATGAACACAAGTTTTCAGGTTGGGAAAGAATCACAGTGCTGGGGAGCATACACATTGATATACGCCTACTGCACGCTTCCTTGGGAGCATAGTTTTTTATGAGCCCAAGTCCCCCTTACTCTCTCTAGTGGGCGCACAAGTGCCCCATGTCTCCTTCCTTGGGTGCATAGACCCAGTCAGCGCACTTGCATTGAGTGAGTCTCTTGACTTCCTCCAAGATACCCTGACTCCACCCTTAGGCGCATGTATATGGGCACATAGCTTAGGTGTATGCCTTCCCTAAACCATTGTCTCTCCATGATACACTCTGGCTCACTCATAGATGCGGGCGCATAGACCTTACACCCTGCCTCACTCATAGATGCGGGCGCATTGACCTTATACCCTGTCTCACTCATGTGGGTGCATGCCCTTAGGCGCATAGCCTTGGGCGCTTGCCACTCTCAGCATATTCATTTTTCGGTACATGATTTTCATGACACCCCATGGTCCTTAGTGTGAATGGTGACTTTGTTTATACCCCTTTACTTGACTAAGTCCTATAATGTTATTTTTCGTGTTGCACATGTACTCTGAGTTTTAAACACGATCTGGGTATGGCACGTACACTCTCTAACAACTCCTTGATAGTGGCCGGCTGTGATGCACTTACGTGGATACGACATGATATTATGACTTTATATGATAACTTTTGTTAGTGACCCATCATGATGCACTCTTGACAAGTAACTTGACATGATAATTCTTGATGGTGGTCCGTTGTGACGCACCCTTGACAAGTAATCTTGATATGTAACTAACATAATAATCTTGATATGTTGTTGCGACGGCTATCTTGACTTGTTAAGTAACTCTTTTCTTGACACCGTGGATGGTTGTGCCTGTACAAGCTACATGTCTCGTCTTGTATCATGTCTAGGACATGAATTCCTGATTTCCACGGTCAGGTATTCGTACTGAATCTGACTAGGATAATGACTAGATTAATCAAGTAGTCCATGAAAAGATTTCCAGCTACAGGCAGTCCCGTTATCTGGGCGCTCTAATTGGACTTGTAGCCTTCCGTCGAGTAGGACACATTTCCAGCACACCGTCATGTGTTGCACCCCCAAGTCACCTAATCCAACTCTCTCAACTTGTGAACGGATAACCTGTATTAAGACTGCATAGCTTGTGGCTGTTGGAACAACTCGATGCATCTTGTTAGTAACTAAACTTGTGATAACCCTAGTTAGTTAAAGTATAAAGACGTACTCATTGCTTGGCCATGATTGATGGATGGAGTCCTGTCTAGTCTTGCCTAGACAAGATCGGTACATGATTATTTTAGCATGTTACTGTTATACTTATTTATCGATAATTGGTTAGATACTAAGTTCTGTTCAAGTGAAGGGTTACAACCCGGGTCCTTATTTGGTTTACGGGTTGTAACTTGGCTACTGGAATAGTCCTTTAGTTATCTTATCGTTTATCGCCTTATTTCTCTGACTCATGTCTTCCGTTATAATTATGTCTTTATGTGCTAATATGCTGGTTTTAGTTCTTAAGTGAAGCCTCCCTTGCGTAACTTGCTCTTTCTGGGGTCTGACCCAGCTGGTTTTGTATGGCCAGATTTCGGAGTAACACCCGAGAATCTTCCAGCCTTCTAGCCAGATGGTGAACTCTAGGCTCAACCCTGGCAATAAGTGGATTTTATTTTGCTCTCCCACTCTATTGTAAATTATTCATTTGAGGCATTTAGCCACCGTACAAGTGTTAGCTCGTGTTAAATATACATTCATGTCTTCCTAAGGGTTGTAACATGGTTGACAAATCCTAGGGTTGATCATGTATGACTTAAGCTCTTGCTAGTCTTTGCATTTTGTATGACTAGCTTCATGATTATCAGAATATGTAATGTATGGGATGCCTTACCTTGTATGTCTGATGAACTACCATCTTGTTACATTTACTTGCTTGCTTGAGATTGAGACACTAGGCTTGTTATTAACCATAAGAGACTGTTGGCTTGTAGTAAAACCCTCATGTATCTAGACAGCCGTGACCGTACATAGAGGTGGGTTACACTCCACTGTACGTAGCTGGCTGTCTATGTCCCTCGCTCTCTAGTATTCTGGTTCTAGGGCATGACAACTTTTGTTTGTCTGTGTGACTTTAGTTGTCTATCTACGCTTTTGGGGTACCTACACTTTTCGTGAAGCCATGTGTAGTGAGAACGCCACCTGCGCTTTTGATATGTCTGCATTTTTTTCCTTGCTTCTACATGACCCCTTCAAAGTGTTTTGAACTTGAGCCACGCTCGGAATACTTTGAACAAAAGCATGACGCGTGTCCTTTGCAAGCGAATGCCAGCACGCTTACTGACAGGCTGTCGCCACGCTTAGCCTTCGGCATTAAATGCCTTGAGTCATCGCTTCATTAAAAGTTGATTACAACTCCTCGTTTCTAGAGAACGGCCATCATAATCTTTACTCTTATTTCCCATGTCGTCTGAAGAGTTTCCTCGTTCACGAAGCATTTTGTCTTCTTTTGCTGATATGGCCGTGCCCTATAAGGAGGGTCTGTTAGGAGAGAGAAAAGCTATCTATTTTTCTTTTCTTCTCATAGAAGCTTTTTATCAGAGTCTTATTCCTCTTTCAAACCCTAACTTTTTTCCGCCATGGCCCCCAAGAAAACAAGAACCTCAAAAGCTCCTACGGCGGGCTCCAAGAAGTCCAGTGGGGCAGTGGCTAGCCCCAGACCAGCTGCAGTGAGTACAAGATAGACTAGAGCATCGTCAGCGAGGCAAGTTGGAGTGGCCACGACGAGCACTCGGCAGGCCAAAAGAAAACAGTTGGCTTCTGAAGCCGTCGTCGCTGAGCGAGCTTCTATCGTAGGAGTCTCAGTGCACGAAGACGTCTGGCCACTCGTTGCTAGTAGGTTTATGATTGTCATTGATTTCTTGGTTTGCTGATGCATATAAGCGTCGACTCTTAGGAGCATCATCTTGAAGATATGCTGAAGCTTTTTCTTGCTGATGCGCATGAGCGCCATTCTTCGGAGTGGTTGTAGAAGCATGAAAAATCTCAGCATAGTATAAGGCACATGTTGCTCCCATTACCTATCCCTCTTTACAACAGTTCAGAGGTTGCATGGCGCAGGTTAGTGTCCTCATTATGAGACCAGCATCCCAGAAGCACAGGCGGTCAAGTACGCCAAACAGCAAAGACAAAAATTACAGACAGATGAAAAGCTCGGAAGTTTTTTTCATTAATCATGGATACAAGGGTCTGCTACAAATTCTACATGATTACATAAAGACTTAATATAGACGTAATTACAAGGATCTGTTACAAAAGACTTTGTGGTTACATATACTGAATTAAAAACTCCTACGGATCTCCGTCGGGGTTAATCTTCACAGTGTGATCATCATGGAGAGAGGCACTGTGGATAGAAGATTCGAATACAGTCTCCATCAAAGTCTCTACCATAGATTTCCCTCCAAAAGTACAGCCGCCAATAAGAAGGGCAGAGCACAACCTGCGGTGCTTCACGCCGGCAATCAGGCCACGAGCTAGGTCGTCAGGACCTCCACGACCTTCGAGACATCGCCCAGGTTCGGACTCCGTATGAGAAGCATTCCAGCACGTTCTGAAGCTCATCAACAGTTCTTCTACAAAGGCATAGCTCCTCTGAGCAAAGGGATCCTCAACCAAAATCTGACTTAGACAAGGCCGACTACTGCTCGAAGCTAAGTCTGGGTCTCGTATGGTGCTGAAGGACAAGAAGATGAAGACATGGCTCTACAGAAGAAACTTTCCCTTTATATAAGACAGGATGGTCCAAAACGCACACCACATGGCCGACGGTTAAAATTCTCATAGTAATGGGATGAACCTAGGACTCAGCACGATGAATCTCATTAAATAAAGGTTCATTCGACTCAGTCCTAGACCCCCTTGGAATTCCCCAAGTAACGATGGCAATTAAGAGGGAGTCATTAATTAAGGAACGATCATTCAGTGCTCTTTAAAAAAAGACTCCAAAGCCAATACCTTCAATCCAGAGGCACAGCTACATTCCTGCGCAAACCGCAGGCACAGACTGGTGATGTTTTCGCACCACCTCAACTCCAACGGCGCAACACTCTGCTCCAACCTAGAAGCTCAATTACCTTTCGTCAGAGACTCGGGAGATACCATTGCATCCAACACAAGTCCGCCTGCCGCTCCAAAAGCATAGTAACCTCGTCAACCTGAAGCACAAGCCTACTCGTCGCCCTAAAGCACAGAGACTTTGTCGCTCGAAACATATCCTTCTTGTCGCTCATACACACAAAGGCTCCGTCGTCTTCGAAACATAGTCTACTCATCGCCTGAAAGCACAGAGGCTCCGTTGTCTCCAGAAGAATGGTCTACTCATCGCCCCAGAAGTGCAACAGTACTCAGACCTCGCCAGAGGTGCAAAAAGCATGGTTCCACCCAGTCAGTTTGAATAAACCGACTCTCTCAAAGATAAGATTGGGGTTAATCATGATTTATATCTTATCAAATTGATTTAAATCTTGGACGAGGATTAATCAGAATCTAAATCTCAGATAAAATCCTAAGATTTATTCGGCTGTATTCGAACAAGCAAATTGGCACATGCCATGTATCTCTTCCTTCGGTTATTTTTATAACCACCAGAGATCTCAATTGAGGGAAATCTCGATATCCGCCACGTGTCAGCACCACAGAAGCCCGTACCGTACAACGAAGACAGATTCCTTCATATCTCAAAATCCTAATGCACATCGCATATGTGCACCGTTCTCTAAAAATAGAAGGAGTTTTCCTTCAACAACCACCAACCACTAGAACTATCAAGGTCACGAAGATCACCAAGAAATCTTCAACTCCAAACAACCCCTTGATCGGTGACCCTAGAGTTCCAACAAAGGTGTCAGATAACCAAAGAAAGTTTAACCCGTCGTCAGATCGTCAATGGAGTAAAGGAGCCACTGCAGTGCTCGATCTCCACCGTCAGACTTTTCCAGAAAACTCTTCCCCTTGTACTTAGAATATCCTGTTTAGGACTTCCTTCTCTGTACACAGGTCTTTTGTTATGTCGAACAAAATGGTGACTTTGTTGGGGACTACCTTCTCCTCCAACGAGAAGGCGGTGATGCAATTTGATGACAACTTGCTGGGATCTTCCCAAAAGATGCTGGTTGTACGCTTCGACCATCAAGCTTTTGAAGATCTCCTTTCTGATGGAAACTCGAATCCTTCGAAGCGGTTCGTCAAACCGAAGAAGACTCGACGTGTCTGGAGGCCCAAGGCGGCTACGATGAGCAACAAGACGAAGGAACTGCGATCTAGAACCCCCTCAACACCGAAGGCCCGGAGAAGATTTCGACTGCTACAGCCATATCCCCTCGTTCGATTCACACCCTGGGAAAATATGACAAGGAAGAAGGTGTCTATGTAAACCCCCTAAAAAATTTCCCTATTTATTTATTTATTTATTTATTTGTTATGGCATGGATTTATTTTTTTTTCTTTTCGTATTCATACGTGGAGTGCGAATGTGCAGATAAGAAATATTTGTTTATTTATATACTAAATATTTGGTTATTGTTTTTTGATAAATATTGAAAAAAGATATTATGTTTCAAAATAGTATAAGTAAATGTTTTAGTGCATCGTCCTAGATTTGCTAAACTCGTATTTATTTCTAAAAGGATATTTTATTTCGTGATACTAGTATAATTTGTAACTTAGAAAATAATATTCTATTTGTATATGATTGCGTGAATTTAATATTTTAACTTTCAAAATTTTTATCTCAATTCATTAAAAAGATATTTTTGAAGCTATTTCATATTGATGTTTAAATAATTATGGTGATTTTTGAAATTATTATTATTAGTATTTTTAGAAAATATATTTTGAAATTATTGTGGAAATTTAAATCTCGATTTGATTTTTATGGATTGATTTAAATAGTTTAATTAATATCTATATTTGAAATTTGATTTATCTTATATGAATATGAACTAAAAGATGGAATGTAATTATATTTAAATTGATTTGGATTTGGATTTGAAATTATTGAATTGATTTAAATTAGAGGTGGAAATTATCTAACGTAGATTTAAACAAATCCAATCATTATCCAACTAGGAGCACCACCTCGTATATAAGGAGAGGCTTCTTCACTCTTTTCCATAAAATTTCAACTCCAAATTCTATAACCCATGTTTGTGCATCGTGTCCGTGTCCCCTACCCCCATCCACTATTTATCCCCTTGTACAAGTACATTAATTTCTCCGCGTCCGACAATCCCAGACGCTGACCCGTCTCATGTCTCGCAGGACACATCTCTCGACCCTCCTCTGTTGTGTCGAACACATCTTGACACAACCCCTAAAGACTCTAAAACTGTGCCTATGTTATGTTCTGTCGTTGCCGTCTCCGCTCACCCCGCTGCTAGCAACTCTGATCCAGCCACCAGTCCTATCCAAGACCCAACACCACCTCCTACATCACCTCTGCCACTGTATCCCCACAACCACCATCCAGACTACCATTATCGGTGCTACTGCGCCCGGTGCTACCTCGTCCCCAAAACCCAATATTGCCACAAAACAGAGCCACCCATATCATTTCCAAGACCATAGGCACCCGGCAACTCCACCGTCACCAAAACCACCACTGCCACCATCGCCATCGGCCACCGCCAAAATCCCATCAACACCACCACCAATAATAAAAACTAAAACCACCATGACTTACCTCCTCCGTCCTGGCTCGTGAGCACCTTCGTCGCCAGCGCTGAACCACCGGACCAGTCCCGCACAGGCAGAAGTCCACCGCAGTGCAGACCGCGAGTCCTCAATTTTTGTCGGCAGGCCTCTACCCGCACGGAGCACCGCCCCATTACCACATTTATCGACGCCACCACTGTCTCAAGCCGCCACCGTTCCCTGTGTCATGCGACGATCGGCTCCGTTCAGCCCTCCCAAACTCAGCCTGCACAGCTCTCTCCGCCGGCGAGCCCGGCGCTACCACGAGCACGTGCAAGCCGACCCAGCGTCGGAACCCCTCACCTTCAGTCGCACGCTGCCCCTCTCGGTGAGTTCCCCAATAGCTCTTCCCCTCTCCTTGCAGCTCCTCTCTCATCTTTCGTTCCTCTTTCTCTCTCTCTCTCTCAGTTTCTTTCCTCTTCCCTCTCCTTCGTTCCCATCAACCCCTTTTTATTCTTTTTTGATTTTTTTTCTCCTCTTCCCTTTTTCTAATATTAGAGCAGCAGTCAGCTGCACTACTTTAGTTTTGTACTGTTTCATTTCTTTCTGTTTGTTAATTGTTTCCTTCATTTATTTTTTTAAGAGTCTGTTGTTTTACTTATTATTATTATTATTTGTAACACCCAGTTTTTCAAATAAGGGTAATTTTAAACTTTTGTAATTATAATTATTATTTATTGATATTTATATCATATTATGATTTTTTTGTGATTTTTAATTAATTCTAAAATTTGTTTTAAGTCATGACTTGTGATTTTGATGTGCTGCTAGTGAAACCCTAGAGACTGGCTAACCTAGAGCCTAACCATGTGATTGGGGATATTTAATTATCATTTTTAGCCTAGGGATAGTTTGGTCATTTTGACTTATTGGAATTATTTGATTAATTATTGTAGTGGGATTGTTATTTTGACTTTTTGCTAGCTGTGACTTAAGAGACTAACCTAGAAGCTAACCCTAGCTATGGTGACTTAGTTAGCATAGTGAGACCCTAGTCTAACTTAAGTCAACCTCATCTTAGTCATTTAGGAACTAGTTTGAAATAGGAGAAATAATGATAGGTGCAATGACTTATGACTTATGATTTTAATTCTATGACTTATGAAACTTGGCCCATGGCCCATGACTTGAACCCTAACCCTAATTTCAGCCATAAGTGGCCAGCCAACCTAGGTTATCCCCCATATTTAAACACCCATTCACTTGTTCTTGCCTCTTTTGTGTTCAACCAACTTTTAGGAAGAAAAGATAAATCTCCATCTTCCTGAATTCCTATTAATTCTGTTTTAATTACTTTTTCATCCAAATCTTTTGTAATAGATTCTAATCACCCTCTATTTGATATTCATGGTGACTAATTTCAGTTTGAGTACAATTGGGAGGATTTGGCTAGCAGCGGGAATCAACCGATTTGGGGCTTTTCTTGATCATTTGCACCTATAGGTAAAACCCTTCAAATTGCATTTATTTCTAATTTCTTTGCATATTAGGCTAAATCTAGGTGTCCCCTAGCTATCCCTCAAGTTTGGTAGGAAATCATGTCCGTTTGGTGTCCGTATCGGACACGTGTCTATGTGTATGTGCATGTGTTTTTTGAAATGCCTCAAAGAGAAATAAATTGTAGTTTTTGAAAAGTGATTGAATGGAAATGTTTATTGCATTCATATCCTACTGAGCATGTTTATAGATACTTTTCGTGTCCAAAATGGGACACACATGCACGTACGAGGATACCGTGCGCTGTCCTGCTGCTCGGGGTCGACATAGTACACAATACGGCCTCTCATGACACAATTTTTGGCACAGAGGTCGGGGCAACATCTGCCACCATACTCCCAACATTTGGGGTGGGTTGGTGGAGTATTCGGGGAGATATCCCCCTCACACTGATTCTTCACTGACACTGCACGCACGAAAACCTCTCTCTGACACGTGACTTAAACATGGACACGGTGACACTGGGACACAGTACAGGGTGATGAAACCCTAGCCCTATCCTTGGCGAACCCTAGGATACGAGCACGAGCCCTCTGGTGTCATGTGTCGTGTCCTATGTCACGCTGCACCTCTGCACAAGGCCTGGCTGTGCATATGTTCTGGTACTCTCTTTTCAGAGTTGAATGCTGTGGTTAGTAGGATGCTGTGCATGTTAGTTAGACTAGGATTCATGTTTATTAGGATTCATGGATTTTTGAATTATTAGGACTGTTATGTGAACACTGCCATTTCTTGGGAACTTTGACACCCTAAAACCTGTGAACACTTGACACATGAATACTGTTTACTAATTTCTGGAATTACATGTATTTTTAAACCAATTTCTATTATTCAAATGCAAAGAGAATTTCATACACATGTATTAGATGGATTAAATGTAGGGTTCAAGATTAGCTAGGAGGTTCATGGTTTCGAATTGGTTAGACTGATAACTGTCATGTGTTACTGATTTGGTTGACTGGTTAATTACAATAATGTTTATCTATATACATCTGAGATTAGCCCACATGTTAAAGTCTATGTTGGCATGAGGATTGTGGGTTTCGAATTGCATTTGGGTTGTTAGGCTTGAAACTGTTATGGATACCCTGTCAAACCTGTGATTTACTAACACCCTACACTACATCTATGTACTGTTTTAGATTGGAAACATTGACACACCACTGTCACTCACACACCCCCACACACACTACACTCATGTACACACACATCTAGGAACCTGATACTATAGCCTACGTTGTTATACCCCATACACATTACACCTAAAAACCTGAGAACCATATCCACAACACCCCACCCATTGTCAGTTTGCACACTCAACTGAGTTCATAGCACACCCACACACAACCTACAACCTGGGACCCCCTAGCCTATGTTGTTCACACTCACACACACACACATGAACACATGGCATCACTCACCCCCTTCATGTCCAGTTTTTTGTTTGTATTTTGAGTTTATGATTATGTTATTGAGTTAGGATTAGCTCAGTTCTTTGAGATACATGAGGATTTTTAAGTTATATATGTTAATGTATGGGTTTTAGTGTTAGGCTTGTATATATCAGAGGGTACAGGGAGTGCAGTAAGTTGGGGTTAGTTAGATTAGAGGAGTGTGTTAGTGTTGGTGGTTAGGATATTGGATGTGCTAGTTAGTATCCTAGAGAGTATCAAGTATTAGTTGGTATTGGGTTAGGCTTAGCAGCAGTTTGCACCAACCTTAGCAGCAGGTAGCAGCAGCATTGCAAGCCTTGGCAGGAGCTGCATTAGCCTCAGGTAGCAGGGGTTTTCTCTTTGGATATGGTTTAGGCCATATGGCCCTTGGTTTGAGAGGGGTTAGAGAGGGTTAGATACCTCTATGCTTGAGGTTAAAAGAGCCCTTTTAGATAAGGTATGAGTTGCTTTTGTAAAGGTATCTAGATGTTTAGATAGATAGAATATTATATATATATATATATATATATATATATATATTTAATCCAAAACAGATCTTTATTCAATGAAGGAAAGAGAACAAAAAACACTAAGTGTGTCTACATTTGATAGTAGCCTTCTCCACTTGTCTGTGGACTTCATTGATCAACATAGTAGTAGAGAAACCCGAATTTTCATATCTATTCTTGTTCCTATTCTTCCAAAGAACCCAGATCACCGCTGCTGCAACAATCGCCTTCTTGTGCTTGTTCTTCTTTCTCCACCAATCCCTCAGCCTCTCAATGAGAGTCCTTCCTCTGTCCCGAACCTTGTAGATTAAATGAATAGCTCCCCAAACACCCTTAGCCAATTCTCCTTTATGCAAAATGTGTTCCAAAGTCTCAATATCACTGATGAGGCAGCAGTGACATTTCAAAGCAAGACTAAAACCCAGGCGTGCGATGTTGTCATCTGTAGGAAGTTTGTTGTGCAAGGTCCTCCAAAGAAGAACTGTCCATTTGATCGGTATACATGTGCTCCAAATATGCGCAAAGTCTGGCAATATAGGTCGCTGGATCCGAGCAATGTCCCATGCCGACGCCACAGTGAACTTCCTAGCTTGAATACCCCAGCTCCAGGTGTCTCCGATCGGATACATATTATGTTGCGCCATATCTCTACCCGCAATAAGTCTCTTCCAAACATGAGAGGCATTAGAGGTTATGCGAACATCAATAGGAGAAGCAATAGAACAGTACTTCACCTTAAAGAATGTCGTCCAAAGACTAGTTTGGGTCATAAACTTCCACCATAGCTTAACTGTGAAAGCATTCATCATGTCCTCTAACCTTTTGATTCCAAGGCCTCCTTCTTGTTTAGTTCTAGCAATACGGTCCCATCCTAGCCACGTTCTCTTAGCAAGTCCATCCTGAGCTCCCCAAAAGAAACTGGAGAACATGGCTTCCATACGACGAAGAACCGCTATGGGCGGATTACATGCTGCAAAAGTGTATACTGGAATGGATGTCAAGACCGCCTTGATCAACACAAGCTTGCCACCTGGAGATAGGATTTTGTTATGCCAACCCTCTAACTTAATCCTGATATGACTGAAAAGCTCCTCGTACATTCCCCCATTGCGTTGCCCAGCCATGAGAGGACAGCCGAGATATGTGAATGGTGGCACACCAATCTGAAAACCAGTTCTAGCAGCCAGCTCCTCACCCCTCTCTGTCAGAATATTCCTTGATATGTAAACAGAGGATTTAGCCTTGTTGATTAACTGCCCCGAGACAGACTCATAAGTAGACAAAAGATCTGTAATCTTCGAGACCGAATGAAGATCCCCAGCCGAGAATAGAAGAAGGTCATCCGCATATGCCAAATGAGTGATCGCAGGACAACCACGAGGAGATGAAAATGACAAAAACCCTTCTGTATCAGTCAACTTCTTCAGGCTACGCGATAGAACCTCAGCCGCTATGATGAACAATGCTGGTGATAGGGGATCCCCTTGTCGAACGTCGCGGAAGGATTGGAAGTATTCAGTAGATTCCCCATTAATCAATGGCGCATACCACACATTGTTCACTAGGCGTAACATCATGTCTACCCATTTGTTATGAAAACCAAAGCGACGAAGCACCTTCAAAAGAAATCTCCAATCAACCCTATCATATGCTTTCATCATATCAAGTTTGATAGCAGCATTCCCGCCCCTATGCTTCTTGTTCATTCTCGCCATCATTTCCTGAGCTAGCAATATGTTATCAACTATCTCTCTACCTTGAACAAAACCACTTTGTTCCTGTGAGATAAGATTAGGAAGAAGAGGAGCAAGGCGACGAGCTAGAAGCTTGGAAATTATTTTGTTCATAACCGAACACAAACTAATTGGCCTATAATCACCAAAAGTTTTAGGGGATTTCACCTTGGGGATCAATACCAGAGAAGTGTTTGTAATCGACCGAGAAAGAGCAAACCCGTCGACAAACAATCCAATCGCCTCGACCATGTCCGGGCCTATGATATTCCAACAAGCAGTAAAGAAGAGAGGGGTGAATCCATCTGGCCCAGGCGCACTGTGCTGATCCAGTGACTTAATTGCGTCAAGAATTTCATCAGAAGTTGGGGCCGCAATCAACAGATCATTGTCGTGGTCCGTCACTAGGGAGGGAATGTTCAGAAACAAATCCCTATGCTCCTGAATGTTACCACGTTGATAGAGTTGCGAATAAAACTCCTTGGCATATGCATGAATCAAGCCTTTATCTTTTAATATCATCCCTTCCTCAGTGGTAATAGAATGTATTTGAAGAGATCTTTTGCGATTAGTAACACATCCATGAAAGTAGGCAGTGTTCTTATCACCCTCAAGATCCCATTTAATCCTAGCCTTCTGCTTCCAGTATGATTCTTCAATGCTAATACGTTGTTTTAGCATGGCATTAGCTTTGGCCAACTGTTGGTGACTCTCAACAGTGTTGATATGTTCATGGTTGATTTCTGCAGCCAACACAGCATCCTTCGCTTGTTTCACCTGCTGAAAAATGTCCCCATAGGTAGCACGACTCCATGCAGAAAGAACCTTACGGCAAGCATCAAGACGAAGAGCCACTCGAGTAAGGCCAAGTTTGTGATCAACCGATGTCCAGGCTTGTTGAATCATGGGCTTGAACTCCGCGTGTTTCACCCAGAAATCAAGAAAACGAAATTGTTTCTTTCCTATTGCCGAATTAGATCTGTAAGTGATCAGTAAAGGAGCATGATCCGATTCAGCTCTATTGAGATGTTCAACTGAAGATGAAGGAGCCCAGTCTAACCAGTCATTATCAACCAAAACCCTATCCAAACGTGATCCCCGTCTACCATCACGCTTCGACTTGATCCAAGTGTAGCAACTACCTGAGTAAGGAAGCTCAGTTACCCCAGTGACAAGGGTAAAGTTGGCAAAGTCTTCAATGGACAATTGGTCAGGGATGCGGCCTCCAATTTTCTCCTCCGATCGTAAGATCGCATTGAAGTCTCCTCCGATCGACCATGGACGATTGAGCGAGGGTTGTATATGAGATAATTTATCCCAGAGCAGTCTTCGGCCTTCTTTGGTATTATCTCCATGAACAACAGTCACAAATACCGAAACAGGCAGCTTGGGATAAGAAAGAGAGACCGTCAAAGCCTGATCAAACGAATCATGCAAGAGTATATCACTATCCGACTTAGCCATGACCCATATGTTACCCCGCTCATTCGAGAAAGCCTTCGAAAACCCCAACTTTAACTGGTAACGAAGAAGTTGACTGCTATCAACCTTAGGCTCAATAATGCCAATGAAAACAATCTTGTGAATCCTCACTAGGGTTTTAATTCTTTTGATAGTCATTTGGTTGGCAATACCCCGAACATTCCAAATGAGTGTATTAAGCATTAAAGGGATGGGTGATTGTACCAGTGAGAGCTTTCTTTGCTGACTGCCTAGTAACTCGATCTGAAGGCGATCGCCTTCGTGGCTTTCCTCCGCGTTTGCTGAGAAACTGATGCTTCTGGGGGTATGGCACGATCAACTTCTGCCCCGGACTCTTCCAGACTCCCATCTGCTTCCCCGTCACCCTCAAGGTCTTCGCGCTCGGCCTCATCCGCCCAGCTACCTATGTGGTGTTGTGGAAGAGCAGTGAGGTTTGGAGGCGGGATATCCTCTCGAATTTCTCCCTCCTCAAGAGACAAACCAACAACTGTGTTATGGTTGATGACATCAGCAACACTCGGCTCCTCATTAATGACTTCAACCGCCACTGCTTCATTTGGCTCATTATCCAGTGCAACAGACGTCTGCCCATACACGGGAGAGTGTGTGACGTTAGTAATGGGAAGGGTATCTTGAGGGATAGTGGTTCAATGGAATTAGCCACAGGAGCATTTGGAAGGCTTATATCCGGCGGTGAAGGAGAACCTTTGTCGTTACCTGTGTCTTCACCTTGGGGTTGGGGAGAAGGATCTTGACTTAGTGTAGAAGGCCCTGCTTCTGGCTGTCTATTCTCATGAGTACGCTGCAGAATGGACGTGACCTTCAGTCCCTTCGATCCAGTCTTCAAGACCGCTGCCTCACCCTCTGAATGTTGCTGCGTGTCTTGTTGAATAATCTCCTTGCCCTTATTTTTCAGTTTACAGCCAGTAGCAGTATGTCCTTGATGATAACAATGAGAGCAGTAAAGTGGTGTATAGTCATATTCTATATTCTGCCAGAAGCTTCTTCCTCTCGAACGGTTGATCCGAATATGATGTTGTAATGGCTTGCTCGCGTCTATCTCCACGAAGACACGGGCCCTACTCGGCCGAAAAAGATCAGCAGTAGCTTTGTCAATCTTGAGTGGTGTACCAATGGCTGAGGTAATAGCAAATAATGCCTCCTTAGCATAGAGATGATGAGGCAGATCAGGAAGATCCACCCAAACAGGCATGAGAGAAGATTCTACCATTGGAGAGAAGTCCGGATCCCATTTAAAGACTCGCATCGGAGCGCGAGAGATGAACCAAGTATCTTTCGACCGAAGACGAAGAAAGTCTTCCTCAACAGAAGGCCTTATGGGAATATGTTTACGATCAATGACTCCCGCCTTGATATCTCCTTTGAACTCAAACCCAGATAAGGCTTTGCGGATGATCTCAATGGACGGCTTATTGTGGGAAAATTTTCCCACCAGCGCAAACCGAAGGGGAGACGCTAAGGTCGATTCTTCATCGTCCGAGAAGGAGATGGCAGGTGCTCCTTTGTATATAGACACAGATCTGGCGGCCAAGCGAGGAGGGTCCTCTGCCCGGCCGGAGACCGCATCGACAAAGGATTTAGCCATCCTTCAGTGACCCCGGCCCGGCCAACGGCCTAGCCGGAGTCGGAAAGAGGCGGAGATCTAGCAGGAGCTCTGGGCGCGGCGCACTCTAGGGCAACGTGCGATCTTTTTTCCTATATCATATATATATATGATATATATATATATATATATAAAATATATATATATATATATATATATATATATATATATGGATGTGGTTATCTACATAGTGTTGTATGATATTAAGTTGAAGGGTTTAAGGGAGGAAATGTTAATGTTATGTATATAGGCTTGAGTATATACATATGTAATATATTATGGTTAGTTGAGGTAAGGTTGATATATGAGATAGAGTATAATGGATATAGGTATTTGGTTAAATGGGTAGTCTTAAGTATAGGTAATGGGATTACCTATGTGATATATGACAAGGTATTGGGTGTTAAGGTATTGGCTTACATTTGTCTTAAGGTATAGGTTGATACATAGGATGTTGATCTGGTATGACCTAGAAAGAGCCCAGTTAACCTTGTTTGACTAGATAGTTGACCAAACCCTAGAATTGACCAAGGTTTGACCTAATAGTTCAGGATTGACTAGAGTTGACCAAAAGTCAACATTGAGTCTAAATGTGACCAATTGACCTAGTTTGACTAGATGTTGACTTTGGGTTGACCCAGAGTTGACCAAGTTTGACTTAGACCTAGTTTGACCTAGACAGTTGACCAGGTTTGACTTAGAGTTGACTTTGACCTAGATTGACCTAGAAATTATATAGATTGCATTGTAAATATCATTTACCTTGTTTTAAACACATTATAACCTGTACTGCTCTATTTAGGACATTGTGACTCCGGTACAGACATCTGATATTACACTAATCTTTTCAGAGTATCAGGCGAGTATATTCTCTAATAGTTCTTTCATTTACTTGTCAATTACTGTACTTCAGTTCTAGTTAGTTGTAGGTGATTATCTGTTACAACACGTATGGACATTTCTAGATTCGTATATGTGACACACATACCATCTTGTCTGTCATCTATTACTGGAATTATTCTGGAATTATTACTGGTATCATCATGTTTGGCTGGACTCATCTCGATTCTTGTGTCGTATTCTGGATTCACTTGTACTTGCTGGAAGGGGAAATACTTGAGTAAGACATATAGACATACCCCAAAATCTAGAATCTCCCAACTGGAATCTACTGGAAGCATAGCCATCTCTCGCCTGATTAGTGAGCGATGTGCCTGATATCTATAGCCGTTTACATGTCGATCTCGGTATTTTAAAACACACTGTTAGAGTATAGTCTGGGCTCACCCTGGAATCTTTGATCACTAACTAGAATCATCTTATACTGGACTCATCTTGTACTGGAATCACCAGGTATCAGATTAATATTGTCTGGACTTACTTGGGTTTTACACTTATTTACATTTACTGTCTGGACTTATATCATGTTACTCTAGTTCAGCTAGTTTCCATTTACAGTTTTTATTGCCATAATTCTTCTCTTATTTTAGTTACCTTACTTTCCTTGTACTTTAACTGTCTCTCTATACCATCACCTGAATATAAACTGCCACATTCATCAATAAAATTGTCTATAACTGCTTTATAATTTTTTGTCATTTACTTGGGTTTTCTAGATGAGATGTACTCGTTCCTGTCCTGACTGGACCTGTTGAAAATATTACAAATGCATACCCCAAGGACACTTGCCCTACTTACTATGGACCCGGAGATGGCTTAGCTACCTTTGGCCCCGACACTCAGGAGTGATCGGGAGATTAGCTAGTTGACTTGGTTTAGCTTTCATGTTTTAGAACTTAAATTATAATAAGTTGAGATATGTTTTGTTTTGAGATTGTTTGAGATTATATTATTTAGTAGTTGGTTTTATTGTTGTTATTTAGTCTTAGTTATACACTTCTGTGTTATCATATCGTGCTTAGACTGTGGTTGAGATTCATTATATCTATACTTGTCCTCCGTTCGGAGTTAAGATTTTGACAAGTATATTATATAATTGCGTGAGTTATTGTTTAGATAGTGACCTAGAACAACGTTCTACCGCTGACACTGCGGCGTAGGCTAGGCGCTGTTACGTACTCGTACCCTCACAGTGGGTGCGGGTCGTGACATTATTAGTATTAAAGTTACTAATATCAGTATTATTATTTTATTTAGTTTTGGATGCTATTCACTCTAAGAAAGAAGGGAAGAGTACAGTTGTGTCTGTACTCACATTTTCTTTGGCTTATTCATAATTCATATTAAGATTATTATTTATTATCTTTATTATTTTTATTATATGTACCATTTATTCATACTAAGGAGATTATATTAAACATTTTATACAAATAAATACATTAATAATTTAAATTATATTTGTGATAATATAATATTATATTTGTAAGAATATATTAATTGTTAGAATATATTAATATTTTAGAGTATTTTCAATACAATTTGGACACAAATATTATTTGACAAAATTTGTTTGTAGCCTTAAATCACTTAATTTGCTAGATTTTAATTTCTTCAAATATAAATATATATTTTTTTACATACAAAAAAGTTTCTAGTCCTTTTCAAGAATTTATTTTGAGCCCTAAAAATCCTTACTAGATTTTATTTTCCTATAACTAGTTTATATACCATGATCCCTAGTCTTTTAAAATATTTATTTTGACCAATAAAAATATAGCGTCCACCTAAAAAGTATATTTCACAAATCTAGGATTTTACCTAAAAGCAATTTTTATATTTTTATATATTTATCTCAAAGCTAGTTTTACTATAAATATTTTATCAAGTATTATAAATAGTTTTCCAAAAATAAAATATATGTTATTATCATTTTCTTTTGAATTTCCTCATGTCCATGACCAATCCTAATCTTCTTATTCCTTTGCCAATTCTTTCCTTCCTCCTATTGACCCTAACTAATCTGGCCGTCCTGAACCCGTTGAAACAGTCTGTACCATCATTGGAGACCATCTTGTATAGTTGAAACACCAAAGTCATATATTATGTCACCTTGATCATCGCAGCACACCAGATGTCGCTACCAGGTAAAAAATCTTGCCATTAACTGATTATTTTATTTTAGCTCATATTCATGCATTTATTCATTATTTATTTTTTACAAAATAAATTGTGATACATGGCATAAGTATATACAAATTTTACTGTTTAGTTCTATTTTCTGCTATGTACTATTTTCTTATACATTGAACTTAGAGTTAAGGAACCACCCTTTGTGTGTTGCATTCATAGGCCTTGACACATTTTTACCACGGAGTTGCGAGTCGCATGTAGAACTCGGACATGCGTGACTAGCTGGCCACCGGTACGTATAAGTCGTGCGATAGGAATAACTGCTAATAGAGGTTGCATGCTTAGTTTGACTTAGCGGTTAATAGAGGTTTTGTGTTGTGGATACAACATAGTAGGCATTGGGCGGGGAGGGCAACACCTTAGCGTATGGGCTACTATGCACTTTCCTTTTTATAACATGTGAGCTCCGTCGGAGATGCGGGTAAGATTATCTATGATTACTGACGGCCACTGGCGTTCTGCGGAACGTTATGCTCTTATTGATTGGGCCTCTGGTGCCCCAAGGGGGGACCATGTCGATCCTATTTTAGCTATGGCCCATTCGTTGGAGGTTGTTCTTAAAATTGCATTCACTTAGACCGGATAGTTACCCTTATCCGTTAGGTATGAGTACTCTTGGTTTGGGTACTTGTATCTGACCGTGGCTTGGAACAATAACTTGTCGTGGATTAGTTCGCCACACCTTGTCCTTGTTTGGTTGTAGGTGTGACTTACTACTCCGATGAGAAGTTATTGAACCTTGTTGGGGTCCGGATACCATATTGGATTCGTGACTTGGAAAGATACTTTATCGTGGGTTAGTGTGCCATCTTCTGTCCTTGTTTGGTTGGGGGGATGGTACGCTAATCCAAATGGTGAGGTATTAGACCATGTTATGATCCGATCTTACTTACTATTATTGAGCAGTTATATTCAGTTTATATGGTATAATATTATGTATCTTGTTACGTCCCTCTGAGGACCTGGTTATCTCTCCAGGTGTGCGCTATTGTCATTTGCAGGTATTCTAGCCGAGGTCGTGGTCTTCTTCATTTATTCGAAGATGACGTGTCTTGGATCTATCTTGCTACCTTCATTAAAATCTTTTATATATCATGCACTTCTTTCTTTTATTTGGTTGGTAGTGGATGTGTCTCTACCCAACACATTGTATTAAGACCATTCATTATATGATATCCTTTATTACCTTATTTTGTAGATGAGATTAGTTAGCATTGGTTTCATTGCATTTACAGCTTATGTATAAATACAAGGATTCCATATATTGGAGTATACTTCGTATATATGCAGCTGGCATGTCTACGTACTTAGTCCAAAGTATTTTGGGACTGGTGCGTTATAGTCTCTATGGTGGGCCTGATGAAGGCACAACGCCGAAGGAAGCGTGCACCGGTCCAACCCCTCACGGTGGGAGCATTGTCACTGAGAAGATCTGTCTTCGACAAAATTGCCTTCCCATCAGGCGAACCTTCATTGGATTCTGAATACTATGCACCCATTGGGGGTAGTAGGAAGTGATCCCAGGCAGTACGTGCCCCGTGTAACAAATGTACCATGCCTATGACCGACCAGAGGCCCGCGTTGACGGTCATATATGCTGCCAATAGAAAGTTATACAAGGTTGGTCCCTGTGCTTCGATGCCTCGACCAGTCAAAACCCTCTGCCGCTTGAGCACTCCCGTGCACGATGGAAGCCAGGGGGTACACCTCATGGAGAGGGAGTCTTGCGAGCAGCATTCTTGCGAGCATGATAAGAGGTTGCCCCGCCAGACCCTCTCTGATCGTACCTACGTGCAGCTTCCATGTGCGTACAATGAGGCGACCGCGACGGAAGGCCTGGTGCTCCCCAAACAGAAGAAGTATCAGCGGCGCAAGGCCGACCTAAATCAAGGCATCCTTGTACCCAGATTACTATCAACTGCTGTTGTCAACAGGCGGCTGTACTACCACCGAGGAGGCCTTAATCTTTCAAAGACTTCAATATACGTCGACAACACGTCAGAGACTCAACAGGGGGTCGACGAGCAAGAGAGAAGACGAAATCTGCGTCGCCACGTGCAACGTGGTACAGGGTTCTAAAACTCTCAAGAAGTCTTCCAAGAATCCTCTCGTCGCAACCTCCAAGCCCAAGAAGCGGCCCGAGAGCAGCAAGGGGAAGGTACCCGGCACATGTGTGTTTCAAGGCACACGTTCTAAATCTCCGCTGGATGCCACGTCAGAGGCTGGGGGTAGTCAGCCTCCCACTGTTCATGACAACATCGCGTTCCAATCTGAAGAGGAACCATATGATACGGATGCCTCTACCAGTGCAGCTAGTCACCAGACTTTGGTTAGCAACCGCAATGAATCCGAAGAAGACCGCAACCTTCTAGTCTATCCTCAAGATGGTAAAACCTACATGTCTGAGCAAGAGAGCGAAGGGTCCACAGTTCCCTCAACTCATCCTCACACCAGGTCCGTCTTTATGGTCGACGACGATAAAGCAGACAATAACGAAGCTCTCAGACGTATTAAAGCCCTCGAGACAAGCCTAGACACATTGACGGCTACAATGAAGACCTTGTCCTCTGTCATGATGGATATCAAGAGCAGTTTGGCCTCCACTGCTTCAACACCCGTGCTTGATCCGACAACCAACGACGAGTCCAACAGGTCGACTGTCGTCCATCATGCGGGACCATCGTCGTCTACTCCGTCGACTATAGGCCCTGCAATATTAATTGAGATAAAGCAGGCCATCAAGGAAATATATGCTCGCTACAACGCTAAAGAAAAGCAAGTAGCACTCTGAAAAATGTGGATTCGACAGCCATATCCTGCCGAGTGGGACAACTTAGTCTATCCTTCCAAGTACAATCCACAGACGCTCACGTCCTACGAAGGAAAAGAGTCTCCCCAACGATACTTGAGGTACTTTGCCTCAGTAACAAAGCACTTACCGAAGAATGATGCTCTTCTTACCAATATATTCATAGGAGCTCTACAGGGGGTAGCCTATGAGTGGTTCTGCAGTCTCCCGGACAATTGTATTTCATTGTTCGAGGACCTGAAGAATCTATTTGTAGATCGATTCTATGAAGGAGGGATGGACATGACAATGTCAACTCTCATGGAGGTTGTCCAGAGGAAGAAAGATCATGTCCGCACATACATTGAGCGCTTCCACCAAGCAGTCTCAAGGCTACCCCCTGGTATGCCCCAGCCTATGCTTATGGACTCATGCCGCAAAAACATGTTACCGGCAATAAAATTGTGGCACAGTGCTCCTTGCACGGAGTGGCGCCCTTCATTACAGAGGTAGATGTGGCACAGAGGAAAGCCCAAGACGTGCAGCTCCTGGGACTGAACTTCCCCTCTCTCGAAGATAAGGGGAGACGTTCATCTAACAATAATCCCAAAGAGGAAAAAGGCAAGCAGGCCATGACCGTCAACATCTCCAAAGGTTCAGCAACCATGAACCCCAAGTTTGTAGAAGCGCAGAAGCCGAGGAAGACTTACTCCTTCAATGACGAGGATACGCTAGAACTCTTCGAGATGCTGATAAAGAGTAGCAAGCTGTCTCTCCCAGAGCCAAAGCGTCTCGACGAAGTGGAAAAGGTGGACAACCCTAATTACTGCCATTATCATCAGTATGTTCACCACCACTACTAAAATAACCCCTTTTAGCGACGTCAGAGTACGTCGCTAAAAAGGGCAAATCCGTCGCTAATTTCTATTAGCGACATATGTAGCGACAAAATATGAATGTCGCTTATAGGCTTGTCGTAGATTACAATTTGGTCGCAATTCGTCGCTAGTTGTGACGTCCCTTCTAGTGTCGCTAGATGTCGCTAATATTAGCGACAGATAGCGACGTCAGCATACGTCGCCAGTATAGCGACGTAGGGCGACCCCTTAGCGATGCCGTAAACTTTACATATGATGACATGGCATGGTAACCACGTCAGCATATTAGCGACAACTTTAGCGACGTTGGCTCTCACGTGGTCATATACACGCCAGCATTATAACGACGGATAGCGACGTTACGTCACTATTGTACGACGTATAGCGACGTGTATAGGACGTCAAAGAACGTCGCAGAACGTCGCTATACGTCGTAGATGTTAAAAAAATTTCAAAAAATATTTGGTATTTTTGTTATGTTGTGTCTGTGTTTACAGTGTGTCTGTTTTCACAGACACACAGCATCACAAAAATACACATTATATTTTTTTAAAATTTGGGAAGCACGTCCTTTGTATATCAGATCATCGCTTATAACACAACGTAGGTATATTTGTCATCCCCGTCGCAGATATCATCACAATTAACAGTCTCCTATCATAACAGTCTATAACTAATAGATGAATAATAGTCTCCCATGCATCATAACAGTCTACAACTAAATATCATACATGTACTCAAGGAAAATACCAACAAATTAAATATCACAAACATATATGTCCAACAAACGTACATGTCCAACAGAGTCAAATAATAATGAAAATCAGTGTACAGAACGGTCAATAGGCCCATAGGGCCAATAAATACAAAGATGATAAAACAATATACTGGATCACTGAGGACCCCTGTCGCACATCTGGGATAGAATGTAGTCATACTGCTCCTGGGTGAGCTGCACCGTAGGGGCAGTAGGAGGCAGTATAATGTCTGGAGTCGGCACCGTCGATGGACCGGGAGGACGTATCTGCTTCAGCTCTCGCAGTCGCTCACCCTAACTGGCAAGGGTACTCACCACCCTCTCAGTACTTGCCTCAAGCGAAGCCGAAACCTGAGTGAGCGAGGCAGACATGCTCCTCTGCGATCCCTCCAGCTCGACCTGGCTACGCTTTGTGCGCTACATAGACTCGGAGAGCGTGTACAAGCTGGCAGCTGTAGCCTGATGCAGACTCATCAGCTCCTGTATACTGCGCTCGACCGTATCAAATCGTCCGGTGACGATCGGAGGGTCGGATCGTCGCTCGACTGCATCAGAAATCTGCTGCTGCAACTCGCGACTCAGCTCCTTGATCTGATGACGAATATCCTCAGCTCGTGACGACGCCTGTGAAGCCGGAGACTGCGCACTAACGGAGGGGGCCGGGATGACTCCGAAGCCAAATACGTGCCGTAGGATCCCGTACCGTAGTACGTACCCTTCTGAAGACCGCCAACGGCGGTCATCCAGAGCTCGTCCGGCGATGGAGCTGTAGGCGGCTGGGAGGAAGTACCAGCCCCTCCCTCTGCTTGCGCACTAGCAGCAGCAGCCGCCTCCTCCTCCAGTAGCCGAACAAAACCAATCGGTAAGGGTGACTACTATTTCATATAATTTCAAAACTACTAAAAAATAATGCTGAAATACTTAAAATTATGCCTAAATGTATAAAATATATGTTTTTAAATGTAAATAATTTATTAATAATTATTTGTTTTCCGATACCAAAGTCTGATACTCCGATACGATACCGCCGATACTACCGATATCGCCGATACCAATACTCATAGGAATAGTCCGATACCGATTCCGATACCGATATTGTGAACCTTGGGTATATATCGTCAACATTTCAGATTCTTAAAATAAATTTCAAATGGATTTTTGATTGTATATATATGTGTATTTGTGTGTATATACATTGTATACATATATATTTATATATGTATTTGTGTGTGTATGTAAGTGTGTGAGTATATATATACATGTATATATGTAGATATGTGTGTTTATATATAGGTATATATGTATGTATTGTGTGTGTGTCCTATGTCCTGTGTCCTGTGTCACAGAGTCGTATCCGAAATAGGGTTAGGGTCCTGTCCCCTGCCCCCTCCCCCCTACCCCTGTCCCCTGCCCCCTCCCCCTATAGGGTATCCTATTACCATAGACTAATCTAGGACATTCTTAAGATACTAGGATATCTAACTATCCTAGGATACCAAATTCTAGCCAAGATACTAACTTAGGGTACTAACTTCTAGCCTATATCCTAATATCCTAGGCTATAAGCAAGGGGACACATATATAGGTTAAGATATTTACATATACTATATCCTAGGCTATAACCAAGATACTAACTTAGGGTACTAACTTAGGGTACTAACTTCTAGCCCATATCCTAATATCCTAGGCTATAACCAAGGGGACACATATATAGGTTAAGATATTTACATATACTATATCCTAGGCTATAACCAAGATACTAACTTAGGGTACTAACTTAGGGTACTAACTTCTAGCCCATATCCTAATATCATAGGCTATAACCAAGGGGACACATATATAGGTTAAGATATTTACATATCCTAATATCCTAGGCTATAACCAAGGGGACACATATATAGGTTAAGATATTCACACAACTAACTATATGTTTACTATATATATATATATATATATATATATATATATATATATAGGCATACATATATAGGTTAAGTTATTTACATATACTAGGCTATAACCAAGGGGACACAATATATACATTCAACAAGTTATGCATTTATATATTAGAGAGATAGAGAGTGTATAGTGTCAAATGTGCATATACAAGTGTCATGTGTGTACGTGTCTCCCAAACCAAACTCGTGTCCAAATACTTGACACAATGTGTCCAAAAACAAACCAAACTCAACACATCCAAAACTGGACACGAATCCAAGGGCACGAGTCTTTGGGGACACAAATCCAATGGGCACGAGTCTTTGGGGACACGATGTGTGTCTGTGTGTATGTGTCCGTGGGAGAGGAGGAGGAGAAGGGAGAGGAGTTAGGTTAGGGTTTACCTGAGGAAGAGGAGGAGGAGCTCGGGATTGGGGGAGGAGGAGCTCGAGGAGGAGGATCTCGAGGAGGAGGAGCTCGCCGAAGGGAGAGGGAGTCGCCGAGGGGGAGGGGGTCGTCGGGGGTGTGAGGGCACTGACAGAGGGGGAGGGAGTCGCCGGTGGAGGGAAATTAGAATTTTCGAGCGAGAGTGAGGGGGAAAGAACAAAACGGTGTGCCCTAAGTAAAAAAAATTAGCGACGTCAAGTGTTGCAGTCGCAAAATGTCGCAAAATTGCATAATATGCTAATAATATGTCGTTGAACGTCGCTATTCAACGACGTAGTAAACTCCTGTCGCAGAATGTCGCTAGGCAGCGACGTTTTGCGACGTGTATATAAAGTTGTCGCTATATTTCATAACTAGCGACGTCATTTCTTGCCGTCGCTAAATTACGTCGCTATTAGATGATATTTTAGTAGTGCTCTCAACACAAGATGTTTATGTGTTAAAAAGGTAGATCCAGTGCCTCATTAATGCCAACGTCATATCGTTGGATTATAAAGAGAAGACCGTCACGGCCAACATGGTTACTCTCCAGTTTGAAAGTTTTCCAACCACAGAGGATGCAAGACGGAGTCATCCCTATCCCGAGGGCGACGATAGAAGTGGTTAACCTCCCACCAGCATAGGACAATGCTCAAGGGATCATCCCATTCTTTATACAGCGAGATGAGGTCATGTGGGTTCACCCTGACCTGACTTCCGACATAATGGCGCCTACGACCCCTTCCGTCAAAGGAAAAAGGTCAAGACCTGTCGCATGATCTCGACATCGGCCGAGGACACCCTGGTAACCACTTGCTCGGTACAGCAGCAAGAGGAGAGCCAGGCTCCAGAGGAGGTAGAGCCTCCACCAACTACAACCCCTGCTCCTAATACATCATAGGCAGGTGTAGGAACGAAGTCGTAAAGCAGAATACTCTAGAGGGGGGGTGATTAGAGTAGGCAGCGGAATATTGCTAAGTAAAAATCATGTTAGCAGTTAAATCACAGATATAAAAATAATCACAAAGTAAATGACAAAAATTAAAAGTGATCAGAAGGCAAACGCAAACACCGAGATTTATACTAGTTTTCCTCTTGTGAGGACTAGTCCAGTCGGAAGAACTCAAGCTTCCAGTTGAATCTACTATTGGAAAATCATGCAAGTTTTCATACGAAGTCCTTGCAACTTCTATAGACGCAAGCTTTGATACGAGAACTTGACCAACTTCAATTGTGAAGAGTTGAATCTTCTATCAAGCCTCTGATTACAATCGCTCTTGAAACTTCTAGACCGTACCGCACTGGCAAATCGACTAGAGGATTGTAACTGGCTTGGGATTTGAAAATGAAAGCTTTTTAGAACTCTTTGGAAGAATGTAAGCTTAAGAAGAGAAGAGATTGAAAGTGAATTGGTGATTTGAAATGATCGAAATGTTTCTCTATTTATAGTTTTTCCAAAGACAGAACTCTGACCGAATTCGGGCAGAATTCGGACAGAACTCTTTGTAACAAACCGCAACTGAAGGATGACCAAGTTCAAAAATCAAACGTTCACTAACGTTCTACTTGGCCGAACTCTGGCCGAACTCGGGCCGAGTTCTGCTAGGGTTCTGCTAGTTCATTTTAGAGAAAAATCAATTTTGGCATTTTAAAAAGTCCTTCAGAAGCTTTTTGTAAAAAGGATATTTTTTAAAAACATAGGTCTTTTTTAAAGAGATAGGTCAGTTTTGAAAAACGATTTCGGACTGCCTATTTGCCAGTATAACTTGGTGTACAATGTATTCCTAGACTCAATAAAATGAAAAATTACATTGCTTTGACAGAAATACATTTGGAATGGCAAACGGCTTCACTCTTGAACATCGTAGATATCCATTGTTGAGCAGTGTCCAAAACGTTGTAGGTAAACATCTGAATTGACTTGTATTTATATCGAGACAGAGTTTGATCAATTATTAAAATCGGATTTGACCATGACCAATGGGCCAACAATCTCTCCCATTTTGATAATTGACAAACATTGCCGATATAACATCTAAGTTTGGATCAATTCAAAAATATATCAAAAGAAATTATTCATAACCTTTATTAACCTGTATTCATGAAGATGTTAGATCTATTTCTCCCCCATTATCACTTAGTAAAATAATTGCAAAAGAGAAAGCTCCCCCGCAATAAATGCATAAGTAACACAGTGAAGAAACACAAAAAATATATATATAACGTTTATCACAGACATGGTAGAAACAGTTAAAAAGATATTGTATACACAACACAGGCATGTTATTTGTCATAGGCAGTTTTAATATGAAGCAGAAAGATAGAAAATGCTAGAAAAAAAACTGAAACAAATAAAGTGCTGAATGATAAACTAAAATGCCAAACTGAGGCATAATAAAAACCATGTCTATGAGAAGTCACATAATAACTAAAAGAGTGCTGATAATAACTAAAATGAGAGTACTGATAAAATCTTGGAATGTCGGAGCATTTCCAAGTAAACATAAGACAAAAGTATCAGTCTCAAAAAGTCATAACAACTCAAAAGTCATCATCCTCATCATCATCGTCAGCTGCTGCAGCACAAGCATATCCAGAAGTACCAGCTCCAGAAGTACCAGCGCCAGAGGTATGAAGAGTGGCACCAGTAGTACGATACCAATCGTAGGCGTTCCCTGGCTGGAACAGAGAGTGGATCGCCTCATCATCAACGCGATATCCAGAAACAGAAGGGTCGTGAGGTAGAGAGCTAGCAGAGTGACCCGTCTGCGTAAATCTCAGATCGGCGAAGGAGTTGGCAATAGTCTGGAACCAAGTCACATCACGGAACTCACGTTCCCTGGAAGTGTCAACATAGAATGACTGCAGATCTGAAAGGTGCTGATGAATACCGTCAAATATTATAGGGTAGGAATGAGGAGGTCCAGGTGCTATGGGAATAGGTGCAGGAGGAGCAGATGCAGTAGGTGGAGGAACAGTGGCAATGCTGCGACGAGAGAGTTTGAGGAACTTGGGTTCAGGGTCAACAGCACATGTGGATAGGTCAATGTCAAATCTCTGAAAGATGCGTGGGATGATCATCGCATAAGATAGGTTGCGGTCTCTTTTGCGACATCTTTCCATCATCTGAATGATAGTCTTAGGGGTAGAAAAAGGAAACCCTTTAAGAATGTGATAAAGAGCAAAGAGCTCAAGTGCAGTGACATCATCTTTGGAAGTAAAGTGGAATAGATGATGCGATGTAATTCGTAGTTAAACAAGTTCAAGTTATTAGCTTTGAACTTTCTAGGACGAGCACGTGCGGGCGCACAAAGCTCATTCTTGAAACTAACAAGAGTCGTACCATCGGGGAAATCAAAATCAGTTATGTCATCGAACGGGGCACCTTTGTTTGGAATACCAAGGATTTTCGCTAACGTTTCATCAGTGAATTCGATATGGATCCCTCCGACACGTGTTCTCGCGGTAAAAGTGTCTAACACGAAATTACAATAGAATAATCTAATGGCATTAGTAGCAATAGAGAATTGTAAGGTAACAAAGTGTTGTAACCCTAATGCCTCAAAGTAAGGGCGGCGATCGGGAAAAACAATCTATTTAATCGGTGAACCGGTGCAAATAGTACGTATAATGAAATCGGCATACCACAATAAGGCTTGGTCAAAAGTTTTAAAGTAAAACTCGTCCGATGCACCGTCGTCCGATTGGACCAGAGAAAAGAGGCAATCCGTATGCGGATCCGAAGATGATGCCTTTTCACTGGCATTGGTCTTCTTCCTCTTGAAGGGATTGAACTTAGGCATTCTTTCCCAAAAATTCTAGAAATCCTAAGAATTAAAAAGTGGAGGAGAGAAGGAATTATACCTTCCAAGAATTGGATATGCTGTTGAGGACGAGATTCTCCGCACAAATCCAAAGTTTCGACGAAAATCTCCACACTGATTGGAATAACAAGGGTGGAGAAGAGCTAGGGTTTAGAGGCACGACTGCTGCTGTTTGAGGATGTTTGGAAGAATGAAGAAGATGGGGGCCTCGGGTTTTGGCTGGTACATATATATACCAAGCCGAACTCTGGCCGAATTCTGACCGAACTCGGGCCGAATTTGCCAAGGGTTGCCTGGCTATATATATATCAAAAATAATATAAATGGGGCCACATCATTTTTATTAATTCATTTCAAATGTTTAATTCAGAGTTTAGTAATTTTAAATCTCAAAATAATATAATTAATATTATTTTATAAATTAATATTCTTTACTCAGTATCTATCTCAGATTAGTTGTAGGAGTACTGTCCCAGCTAAGGGAGGTTCACCGGGGAACTCTTAAGTACCGCTTCGCTTTGACCGTAGTCGTGGTGACAGACACTCTTTTTAGGCTTGTCTCGAAAATAGTTTTTGAGTATCGAATAAATTAATTAATAAAATAAAATTAATTAATATTATGGACATCTAAAATTCCTAATTTTTGATGTAAATAATTGAAACGATCTTTCGCTTGAGGTTTTGTGAGTATATCAGATAATTGATTCTGAGTGTCTATGTATACAAGGTCTATATCTTCATTTTGTTGATGATCTCTAAGAAAGTGATGTCGAATCTCGATATGTTTAGTACGAGAGTGACATACTGGATCTTAGTCAAATTAATAGAGCTGGTCTTGTCACAGAAAATGGGTATGTGTGTACAATCCATAGTCTTCTAAAGTTTGTTTCATCCACAAAATTTGTGCACAATAACGTCCTGCGGCGATATACTCAGCCTCGGTTGTTGATAATGTAACAGAATTTTCATTTTTACTAAACCAATAGACTAGAGCTTTTCTTAGGAAATGACATGTATCTCTAGTGCTTTTTCTATCTACTTTGCATCCGGCAAAAACAGCATCAGAATAACCGGTTAGGTCAAATGATGTGGTTTTGGGATACCATAAGCCCACAGAAGAAGTGCCTTTAAGGTATCGGAAGATACGCTTAACTGTGCACAAATGTGATTCCTTAGGATTAGCTTGAAAGCGAGCACATAAGCAAACACTAAACATAATGTCTGGTCGACTAGCAGTTAAATACAATAAGCTACCGATCATACCTCGATACTTACGTACGTCGACAGGTTTGCCTTGTTCATCAATATCAAGCTTTCATGTCGAACTTCTTTAATAGATCCTTTGTGTACTTTGCTTGGTTTATGAACGTCCCATTGTTGGTTTGTTTGATTTACAGTCCGAGAAAGAATTTCAGCTCTCCTATCATGCTCATCTCAAACTCATTCTGCATACACTTTGAAAATTCTTGACAAAGAGATTCATCAGTTGATCCAAAGATAATATCATCTACATAGACTTGAATCAAAAGAATATTGTTATTCAAAGATTTTATAAACAAAGTAGTATCAGCCTTTCCCTTTGAAAAACCGTTATCAAGTAGAAAAAAGCTTAGACGATCGTACCAAGCACTAGGGGCTTGTTTCAAACCGTACAAAGCTTTCTTCAACTTGAAAACATATTCAGGAAATTTGAAATCAGTAAAACCGGGTGGTTGAGCTACATAAACCTCTTCTTTTATAAAACTATTTAAAAATATGCTTTTGACATCCATTTGAAATAACTTAAAATTATGAAAACATGCAAATGCACATAACATGCGAATGGATTCTAATCTCGCAACTGGGGCATAAGTCACATCGTAGTCGATACCCTCTTCTGGATTGTATCCTTGAGCTACGAGTCGAGCCTTATTACGAGTCACTAAACCATTCTCGTTCAGTTTATTTCGGAATACCCATCGGGTGCCAATGACCGGATGATTAATGGGCTTGGGACCAAGTTCCCAAACTTGATTCCGTTCGAATTGGTTTAATTCCTCTTACATAGCATCTAACCAAAAATTATCACTACATGCTTTATCAATATTTTTGGGTTCAAACTGCGAGACAAAAGCAACACAAGAAGCTATATCTTTATTAGAGGAACGAGTACTTACACCCTTGGTAATCTCACCAATTACCAAGTCCTTTGGATGATTAGCCAAGAATCTCATCTCTTTTGGTGTAGTCTCAGGATTGCTAGTTTTGGCTTCTTTGCTTGGAGGTTCATCTGATGCCTGATGTGATGGTTCTGTATCTTTGTGTGAAGGTTTTGCAGTAGATGTACATGGTGCGATTATGTCTTCATTGTCATCATCGTCTAAGTGTTGATTTAGTTCATCAAACTTAACGTTGATAGATTCTTCGATGATCATGGTGCTTTTGTTGAAGACTGTGTATCCTTTGCTCTTTGCTGCATAACCTAAAAATATACCTTCATCGGCCTTTTCATCAAATTTACTCAAATTATCTTTAGTATTAAGCATAAAACATTTACAACCAAAGATTTTGAAATAAGAAATATTTGGTGTTCTATCAAACCAAAGTTCATAGGGAGTCTTCTTTGATATAGGTCGAATTAGAACCCTATTGAGAATATAGCATGCTGTATTTACAGCTTCAGTCCATAAGTATCTTGGTAGACAAAACTGATTTAACATAACTCTAGCCATTTCAGATAGAGTTCTGTTCTTACGTTCTACAACTCCATTTTGTTGCGGAGTCCTAGGGCAAGAGAATTCATGCAGATAACCGTGTGTGTCATAAAATTGCTTGAATTCTGCATTCTCAAATTTTCTGCCATGATCACTATGAATACGAATAATCATGAACCCTTTTTCGTTCTGTACTTTCTTACAAAAGGTGACGAAATCTGATAATGCATCGTTCCTGCGTGCAAGAAAATAAACCCATGTATATCTAGAGAAATCATCTATAATGACAAATGCATATAACTTACCACCTAGACTAGCAATTCTGCTGGATCCAAATAAGTCCATATGCAACAATTGTAAAGGTCTAGTGGTACTTACAGCGTTCTTGGACTTGAATGCGAATTTGGTAGCTTTTTTCTTTTCACATTCACTACATACCGTATCATTCTTGAAAGAAATACCTGGTAAGCCGCGTACCAACTTCTTCGTAGATAATCTTGAAATTGTATCCATGTTTGTATGACCGAGTCTCATATGCCATAGTTAACTTTCAACGCTTTTGGCTGTCAAACATTAACTGCTGTGTTAGCATCTTCCAACAAATAGAATACATATATATTGTCTTCCCTAATACCTTCTACCAGTTGAACAATCAATTATAGTACATTTATCTTTTACGAAGTTAATAACATAACCATGATCAGCTAAATGGCTTATGCTGAGTAGATTATGTTTTAACTCAGTAACTAGACAAACATCTTTAATCACTGGATAGGGAGCCGTACCAATGTTACCGATACCGATTATGTACCCTCTTAAATTATTACCGAAGGAGACGTATCCTTCTTTATTCTTCTTTGACAGTATTGTGAATAATGAAGCGTCACCGGTCATGTGTCGTGAGCAAAAGCTGTCGAGGATCCATTTGCTCCTAGCATGTGAAGGGTGTCCCACCTACAAAATAATTTACAGATGAAACTTTTGATACCCATTTCTTGTAGGGTCCTGACTGGTTAGTTTTCGGTATCCATGCATAAAAATTTAAATCTACTAACTTTCTGACTCTACATGCAGAAGATATGTGACCAATGAGGCCACAATAATGACATTTAGCATGTTGAGTGTTGAAAGTAGTGTGAGGTGCATGATTGGTAGGTTTTGGTTTTCTAGTATAGAAAAAATGCATGCCTATTAGTCTTCTTGGGCATAGTCTTGGTATGGTTTGGTCTGACAGTGTTAGGCGTGTTCCGATGATTCGGTAATTGACACGTGTTAGAACAGGAAGCAACAACTTCAGGCCGTTTTCCTAAACTAATTTCCAACTTTTTAGAAGTGTCATATAATCTAGTATAGTCAGATGTAAGTGATTCTAATCTGACCTGTGCACACTTGAGACTCTTTCTCTTTAGATAGGTCTTCCTTTAACTGGATAATAATTTGGTCTTTTTCTTCGGATAGCTTAACAGTCTCGTGTAACAATAATTTAATAGAAGAAAGCTCACCAGACTCATTTGAAGAGTCATTATCTCTAACATGATCTAGTAGGTCGGCAAGTCATCCTATTTCACCTTTGTACTCTTTGAGTACCTTCTTAGAGGTTTCATATTTGCTACGCAGTTTCCTGTAATCATCTAACAGTTCACTGAAAGCCTCTCCTAGTTGCTCAAAGGTGAAATCATCATAAGGATCAAATAGAGGATTAGTAATTACCTGATCACAAGCCATCAAGCATACATTTGTAGCGTCATCTGATTGTTTATCTGCTGAGTCGTAGGCTTCACTTTCTTGCCATATGCTTGTGTTGGCGTACTTCCTTGATGTAGATTTCTTCAGGTAGCCTTTGTCATATTTGTTGTTTTTCTTTGATAATGATGCTGAGGGACAATCTTTCTTCATGTGTCCTTTCTTCTTGCATCCGTAGCAAATAGGATCATCATCATCGTTGTTGTTGTTGTCTTTGCTGTCATTTGTTTTCCTGTTAAATCTCATGAACTTTTTGAATTTTCTTACCAGAAGAGCTTGATCTTCAGAGCCGAAGTCACTGTCGTCAGAATCATCTTCGATGGTTCTTCTATGTTGAGCCTTGAGAGCGATCGTCTTTTCTGACTTCTCCTTTCGTGTAGCATCTTCAAAGTCTTGAAGTTCTAACTCGTGAGTGAGTAGCTTACCCATGAGTGTTTCTAGAGACATTGTTGAGAGGTCGTTCCCTTCAATGATTGTTGTAGCCTTTGGAATTTAGTTCTTTGTAAGGGCTCGTAGAAGTTTGCGAATCTTCTCATGGTTACTGTAATCCTTGCCAAGTGAAGACAGAGGATTTACAATATCCAAGAATCTTGTAAACATCTGAGTGACTAATTCACTTGGCTTTATTTTGAACGCCTCGTACTCCTGAGTAAGTCTGCTGATCTTTGACTCCTTGACTTGTGTTGTTCCTTCTTGGGTTACTTTGAGAAATTTCCATATTTCGTTTGATGTTGTGCAATTAGACACCCTGTTGAATTCAGTTCTGTCTAAAGCATAAAATAAAGCGTTAATAGCACGTGCGTCAAGACTGGCCTTTTTCTTTTCTTCCTCTGTATATTTGTCATGGGGTTTTTCAACTAAAACACCATCAATATTAATACGAGGTGGCTTTTTATAGCCATCAATAACTACAGACCATAAGTTAAAATCAAGAGATTTTATAAAGAACCTCATACGTGTTTTCCAATAAGTGTAGATTGTGCCGTCAAACAGTGGAGGTCTGTTTGTGGCTTGGCCTTTACTTGTGAATTTCACAGTTGCCATGTGTAATGATGTGATCTATATAACAATTAAATATAACTGTAATTTTACCTTACTTTACCTGTATAACCCGCTCTGATACCAATTGTAGGAACGAAATCGTAAAGCAGAATACTATAGAGGGGGGGTGAATAGAGTAGGCAACAGAATATTGCTAATTAAAAATCTTGTTAGCAGTTAGATCACAGATATAAAAATAATCACAAAGTAAATGAGAGAAATTAAAAGTGATCAGAAGGAAACGCAAACACCGAGATTTATACTGGTTTTCCTCTTGTGAGGACTAGTCCAGTCGGAAGAACTCTAGCTTCTAGTTGAATCCACTATTGAAAAATCCTGCAAGTTTTCATACAAAGTCCTTACAACTTCTACAGACACGAGCTTTGATACGAAGAACTCGACCAACTTCAATTGTGAAGAGTTGACTCTTCTATCAAGCCTCTGATTACAATCGCTCTTGAAACTTCTAGACCGTACCGCACAGGCAAGTCTACTAGAGGATTGTAACTGGCTTGGGATTTGAAAATGAAAGCTTTTTAGAACTCTTTGGAAGAATGTAAGCTTAAGAAGAGAAGAGATTGAAAGTGAATTGGAGATTTGAAATGATCAAAATGCTTCTCTATTTATAGTTTTTCCAAAGACAGAACTCTGACAGAATTCGGGCAGAATTCGGACAGAACTCTTTGTAACAAAACGCAACTAAAGGATGACCAAGTTCAAAAATCAAACGTTCACTAACGTTCTACTTGGCCGAACTCTGGTCGAACTCGGGCCTAGTTCTGCTAGGGTTCTGCTAGTTCATTTTAGAGAAAAATTAATTTTTGCTTTTTGAAAAGTCCTTCAGAAGCTTTTTATAAAAAGAATGTTTTTCAGAAACATAGGTCATTTTTAAAGAGATAGGTCAGTTTTGAAAAACGATTCTGGACAGCCTATTTGCCAGTATGACTTGGTGTACAATGTATTCCTAGACTCAATAAAATAAAAAATTACATTGCTTTGACAGAAATACATTTGGAATGGCAAACGGCTTCACTCTTGAACATCGTAGATATCTATTGTTGAGCAGTGTCCAAAATGTCGTAGGTAAACATCTTAATTGACTTGCATTTATATCGAGACAGAGTTTGATCAATTATTAAAATCAGGTTTGACCATGACCAATGGGCCAACATTAGGCCCGTCACAGACTCCTGCTACGAATAAATAGAAGCACAAGGAGCTTCGCTTTGACAAGCCTCACAAAAAGACTCGGCAGTAGGGCCTATCAACCCTACAGTTTCGACATACTAGCACAGTTACCAATACCCTTGCTAGATAATGTAGTCCTTCGGGATAAGATTTCTCATGTTATTAATATAAAGTTGTCTTCGAATTACTCTTGTGCGTATTGGGATGCTAGATATTTTCTAGACAACTCTCTATGAAAACTTCAAGTGCAAGCGACAACCGCCAACTATGCGAGCCAAGTTGTCCCTTCCCAGGTTGCCTGCTTCTTAGTTCCAGCAAGAAAAAAGAATCCGGCAACGGCAAGACACAAATTCCACCGCTATGTCCGAAACTCCCATATCTCGGTGAGTATTCAAGGATTCCTTTGAAAGAATTCACCCCTTCTATACCTCTCCTTGGTAGAAAACCTCTCACAGTCATATTATCTCTGGATTGGTCCCTACATCTTAGTTAAGTCACGTCTACCATGTCCACATTATCTCTGAGTATTTGTCTCTCTCATGATAACCCCATGTTGTCATGACCACCTAGAAAACATTTTACGCCCATATCACCTATGAAAGGTTATTCTATATTGTGTCTACCATGTCTATATCACCTCTAAGTAGTCACACGTTTCCGATAATCAGCCTTGAGTTGTCATAGCTCTCCACCTAGAAAATGTTTCACGTCCATATTACCTCTGAACTGTTATTCTAGAGAAGGGTGTTTGCCATGTCCATATTACCTCTGAGTAAGCAACCCTTCTACAACAACCTCCCACGGTTGTTACACGTAGAACCCTTCACGTCCATACTACCTCTGATTCGTTCTATACCCCTGTAAGTCTATCCTTACCATGTCCATATTACCTCTGAGTAAGGAAGGTGTCTCTACCGAAAATGCCCGTGTTTACCATGTCCATATACCCTCTGAGTAAATACCCTGTCCCCAAAATAGTTATCTCCTCCAAAGGGAACTCTTACTTCTGTGCAAGATTTACAACCATAAAGACAAATAGAAAGGAAAAAGGAAGCAAAAATTTCATATACAAAGTGAGATGATGTTCTTTACTACAAAAATATATATAGTCTCTCATAAACTAAGAGAGAGAAAGAAAAAAGAAATCAAAGTCAGGAAGATTGGTCCTTGAGCCCTTCTAATTGGCTCCTCAAATGAGCCTCTGCTGCCCGACCGAGGCTTGAGCCCTCCAATGGCCTCATGATGCCTAGCCGCTTCATTTTCGACAGAAGATAAAGCTCGATGCGCAAGGGTAAACTCTGTCTGACGAGCGCAAACCTCCAACAGAAGATGAAGTCGTCCAGGTCAAACTGGGGAACAAGGCCTTCTCTAAGCCCATCTTCATTGGTAAAAGCCTAATAGATGGTAACAAGCAATCTTTGATACAGCTCATCCGAGAATACACCGACGTCTTTGCCTGGAGCTATGAGGACATGCCAGGTTTGGACCCGCAAGTTGCCATGCATCGCCTCAAAATCCTTCCCGACGCAAAGCCTATCAAACAACAACAGCGTTGGTTCGCCCGAACATCGTGGATGCTATTGAGGAGAAAGTCGACAAACTCATCAAGAGTGGCTTCATCCGTGAAGAGCAACATCCAGATTGGGTAGCAAACGTCGTCCCGGTTACTAAAAAGAACGGAAAGATACGAATTTGCATAAACTTTAGGGATCTCAACTCAGCCTAGCCTAAAGACGAATTTCTCTTCCCGATCACTGACGTGATGATTGACAATACTTGTGTCTTCAAGTGTATGTCCTTCATGGATGGTTTCTTCGGCTATAACCAGATCATGATGCTCCTAGAAGAAGAAAAGCATACAGCATTTCAGACTCCAAAAGGGATATACTGTTACACGGTGATGCCTTTTGGATTGAAGAACGCGGGAGCAACCTACCAAAGGGCTATGAGCACAATATTCTGCAAGCATCTCCGAAAGACGATGGAATTTTAGGTTAACGACATTGCCGTTAAGAGCAAGGACAAGTTCAACCACCAGGATGATCTACGAACAATGTTTGATCTAATACGGACGCAACAGCTGAAGATAAATTCGACCAAGTCCTTCCCATGCGTTTCCAGCGGCAAGTTCTTGGGTTTATCATCACTGCGAACGAATTCACATCGATCCAGAGAAGACTAAGGCAATCCTAGACATGGCTCCTCCAAGAATCTTCGAGAGCTTCGAGGCTTGCAAGGGCGATTGGCGTATATCAGAAGTTTCATAGCAAATATCTCTGGTAAATGTCAACCCTACGCCAAGTTAATGAAAAAGGGGTCTCCTTTGTATGGACTGAAGAGTGCCAGCGTACGTTCGACAACATCAAAAAGCATCTCACCAGTCCTCCCGTACTGGTAGCACCAGTCGTGGGAAAGCCCTTTCTGCTATACGTCCGAGCTATGGATCATTCTCTTGGTACCTTATTAGCCTAAAGTGCAGTGAAGGCCACGAGGAGGTGATATACTATCTCAGTCAAACCATGATTGGAGCCGAGCATCGGTATAATCTGTCGAAAAAGAATGTCTTGCCCTTCTCATCGCCATCCAGAAGATGCGACACTATGTGACTGGACAAATAATCCATGTCATATCCAGGCTCAACCCCCTCGCAGTCCTCATGACCAAGACAGGGCTTTAAACTCATGATTAGCCACATAGGCAATCCTTCTGACTCCCTATGACATGGTGTTCGTCCCGCAGAAAGCAGTCAAAGGCCAAGTGCTGGCAGATTTCTTGGCAGCACATTCGGTGCCAAAGACCTACGAAAAGATCCCCGAAGATGTTCTGGAGTCCAATACAGTTTTGGACCATTCAGTTTGGTGTATTTCTTCGACGGAGCCTCAAGAACGGGGCCAAAGGGTAAAATTGTCGTAGGGGTCGGGATCATCCTCGTTACTCCCGATGGACTGGTTATCAATCGTGCATATTCCCTGATAGAGTCGTGTGCCAACAATGTTGCAGAGTATAACCCTCATCATTGGTCTCCAATTCGCTAAACAGCTGGAGGTTGACTACATCGAGGCCTATGAGATGCAAAATTAATCATCAGTCAAGTTCAAGGGCAGTATAAGGTTCGACATGAAGATTTTATCCCTACCACCAAGCGGTGATCGATATCAAATCCACCTTCATAGGGTTCTTTATAGAACGTGTGCTACGACTGCAAAACTTGGAGATCGACGTACTAGCTGGTCTTGTTGCTTCTCTGGCTGCCTCCGTCGGCTCCCAATATACGGTTATGGTGATAGGACGGGAGCTAGTATGTCCAAAGAATGCTTTGTACATATCGAAACTACTCGTTACAAGTAGATACGGATGAAGATACTCGAGATTGGCGATTCTTGTTTATAGACTACACAGTCTACGGGATCCTGCCTGAAGACCCAAAGGAAGCAGTTTCCGTTAGGAGATGCTCACTCTGTTTCTTCTATGACACAGCTACTAAAATATTGCATCGTCATTCATACAATGGCCTCCTCATATGTTGTTTGTCTCAGACAGAGACACAAGAGGCACTCAGAGAGGTACATGATGGAACTTGCGGAGCTCATCAACCAGGTCCTAAGTTACAATACCGACTGCGCCGTATGGGCTATTATTGGCCCACCATGATAGCAGACGTCGTAGAATATCAAAAAAGTGTCAGGCGTGTCAGTTTTATGCCGACTTCATCCATCAGCTTTAGATATTTGTACCCTATGGTGGCCTCTTGGCCATTCGAAGCATGGGGAATGGATATCGTGGGGCCAATCAACCCGTCCTCTTCCAAAATACACTGGTTTATCCTTGTCATCATGGATTATTTCTCCAATGGGACAAAACTAGTACCATTGATAGAGGTGAAAGCCTCAACGTGATCAGCTCCATCAAGTGCCACGTTATTTATCGTTTCAGAGTTCCTAGAAGAATTGTTCACGACAATGGCCCTCAGTTCGTAAGCCATGCATTTCATCAGTTTTGCGACAAAACTCGAATTCAGAATATGGCATCAATTGCTTACAACCCGGCAGCTAACGGGCTAGCCGAGGCATTCAATAAGACCATCGTCAAGCTCCCTAAGAAAGTCGTCTCTTCTAACAAATGCTACTAAATGAAAAGTTGGAGAATGTCTATGGGCTTACCGTACGACCGTTCGTACACCCACGGGCAGCACACCATTCTCCCTAGTCTACAGGAGCGAGACAGTCCTCCCCTTGGAGATCCAGATCTCGTCCTTACGGGTAGACATCACTAACCAGCTGACCGAGACGAAGACAACTAGCGCCGACGGCTACAAGAGTTAGAAGCACTGGACGAAAAATGTCTACTAGCGCAGCAGAGAATCGAGCTTTATCAAGCTCGTATTTCTGGGGCCTTCAACAAAAAGGGACGAAAAAGAACATTCCGAGTGGGCAAACTCGTCTTGGCAGTTCGAAGACCGATGGTAATGACTCACAAATAGAAGGAAAGTTTGAGCCCAAGTGGGAAGGATCGTTGTTATAGAGACGGTCTACTCTAATGGCACCTACCGGCTAGCGAAGCCTAATGGCGACTTGCTAATGATGTCCATCAACGGCAAGTTACTGAAGAACTATTACGTCTGAAGACGGAACAGCATAGGCTCCTATATCCCCTAAAAGGGTGCCTATTGGTCTGGTAAAGGGATCCCTCTTCTATATTTTCTCTTAAGTAGATAAAGCACTTCACACCTATATTACCTCTGGATTGCTCCTCTACCCAAAATTGTGGCTACCATGTCCATATTACCTTGAGTAGTCGTTCTCTCGTGTTGATCCTAGGATTATCATGGCCATCTAGAAAATAGTTCACATTCATACTACCTCTGAATTGTTGTTCTAGATCCCAACGAAGATTAGGCCTACCATGTTCATATTACCTTTGTTGGGCAGGTCTTCCAGGATGATCCCTCGTTATGATTATCAAGGGCTAGGCATGACACCAGACCAAGCATGTACGCTCATGCCACATATTAATGCTTCTGTTGAAAGTGTCCCGAGCTTGACCCAAGTTTAGGAAACTTTGAAGGGGGTGGTAGTACAAGGCGTAGGGTGCTCCCGCTACCCATCCCTCTTCACAATGGTTCAGAGGTTGTATGGCGCAGGTTAGTGTCCTTACTATGAGACCAGCATCACAGAAGCACATGCGGTTAAGTACGCCAAATAGCAAAGACAAAAATCACAGACAGATGAAAAGCTCGAAAGTTTCTTTCATTAATCAGGCTACAAGGGTCTGCTACAGATTTGACGATTACATAAAAGACTTCATAAAGACGTAATTACAAGGATCTGTTACCCATCCCTCTTCACAATGGTTCAGAGGTTGTATGGCGCAGGTTAGTGTCCTTACTATGAGACCAGCATCACGAAGCACAGGCGGTTAAGTATGCCAATAGCAAAGACAAAATCACAGACAGATGAAAAGCTCGAAAGTTCCTTTCATTAATCACGGCTACAAGGGTCTGCTACAGATTTGACATGATTACATAAAGACTTCATAAAGACGTAATTACAAGGATCTGTTACAAAAGACTTTGTGGTTACATGTGCTGAATTAGAAACTCCTACGATCTACGTCGGGGTTAATCTTCACAGTGTGATGTCATGGAGAGAGGCAATATGGATAGAATAGGGAATACAGTCTCCATCAAAGTCTCCACCACAGCTCTCGCTCCAAAAGTGTAGCCGCCAATGAGCAGGACAGAGCACAACCTGCAACGCTTCACGACGGGAACCGGGCCAGGAGCTAGGTTGTGAGGACCTCCAAGACCTCCGAGACATCGCCCAGGTTCGGACTCCGTATGTAAAACCCCCTAATTTATTAAAATATTTAAATTTAGTTTTGTGTAAAAATTTGTGCTAAAATATATGTATACATAATATTAGGAGTATGAAATAATAGTAATAGCAAATACTTAAGTTGATGTATAGTATGGGTGTAAGTTTATATGATATATTTATATGTATATATGTCCTCACCTTCATTCCCATCTACACCCTGGCAGCGTGCGCCCCCCCCCCCCCCCCCCCAAGAAAGTCCTATCCTACATCGAGAGCATCTTCGGCAATTTTCTCTGGGGATACAGCGGGGCCACAAAAAGCACAATTGGGCCAGCTGGGACACCATGGCTCGTCCAACTGGAGAAGGGGGTCTGGGTTTTTCTAAACTTTCCTACATTGTTAACGCTTTCTCGATAAAATTATGGTGGACGTTGCGCGAGTAAGAACTTATGGTCCAGGTTCATGAAGGCCAGATACTTCAAGCATATCCACCCGTCCACGGCCATCGCTAATAGTAGATCATCCACGGCCTGGCGTCGCATCCTCTACGGTCGGACCCTAGCCGAACCAGCAATTCGCCTTAAGGTAGGCATTGGGGAAGCATCACCATTCATGGAGCGCTGGACAGGCAATTTCTTGCTCACTCCCACTCCGACGGCTCCTAGAAATGCACCATCAAGGACCTTTGGGACCCTCCTAATAACTCCTGGCATTGGATTAAATCTGATCTTGGGCAGGGATCGAAGCGACCGATCACATTCGTCGTAGCTGTTTGAGGATCGGACCGGATGCAGATAAGCACGTCTGGTCATCCGACGGTACAGGTGCCTTCTCGGTTAAGTCTGCCAGAAACGTTATCCAGGGCAACGGGTCCCGTCCCCCAACTATTGCATCCTTCTGGCAGCAGTGCATCCCCAAGAAGTAGTCTTTCCTTATCTGAAGAGCCCTATGCAACATCCTCCCCACTGATGATAAGCTCCACGCTATCGGGTTCAGCCTCACTTCTGCGTGCACATGCTGCTATGATCGACAATCGGAAACAGCCAACCACATTCTCAGTCATGGGGACCTACCGTCAAGGTCGGAGAGCTTTTCCAGCATTGCAGATTACCTCATAGAGACAACTTTTACCATCTCATAGACACCTGGGTGTCAGCGTCCCATGGCCACCAGATCGTAGTCGCGACAGCCACGTGGGTCATCTGAAAAAATTGGAACAAGGCTAGATACGAAGGCCATCGGTACAGCACGGACCAACTAATTTGGGAGACCATTCGTCAAAGCCAAAAATGGAGACCCATCTGTAGGCATGGACAGGAGGCTTTCTGGAACTCCCTCCTGTCCTCGGCTTAGCCATTTTTATACTTTTCCCTTCTTTTATCAGTATACGTTATAGGCTTCGACATTTTGCGCCTTATGGTATACTTGTAGAGTTTCGGCCTTTCCGGCCTTATTGAATAAAATGGACGATTTCTTTAAAAAAAGTGTATGTGTGTATGTGTTGATTTATTAAGGTGTATATATTATATATACATATATGTGGGAATATATGTGTATATAAATATATTTAAAATATTGAATTATTGAAAAGAGTTTTTAATTAGAAATAATAAATAAAAAAATAGAATTTAGAAATTTAAATAAGTAGTAATAGAAAAACAGATAATGATTTTAAAATATAATAGAGAAATAGAATTTAAATAGAAAAAAAGAATTTTAATAAATAAAAAGAAAAAATGGAAATAAAAGAATAAGAAAGGAAAAAAATGAAATAGGAAAAGAAAGAAAAAAAATACTTCCCACCCACTTAAAGTGGGCGGGTCCCTCTCCCTTACACAGCTGCAGTAGCAGCGCCCAACCCCAACACCAACCCATGAGCACCCACGTAGTAGCTTTATTAGAATCCTAGTTGTATTAGGTTTTGCCAAACTTGTATATATATATATATTCCTCCACAGACCTCAAAAACTAGACTCCCAAAATGAAAATTACGGCAGAACATCCCCTCTTCATCTACGAGTTCATTTCACCAGCAACGGAGTTGTGTGCATGACAAATGGAGCATCGAAAGTCAGCCCCTTGTTATCCACGGAACAGTTTTCCCACTCAAGCTACCCTACTTCCCGACAATATAACATTTTACTCGTAACTTCGATTTTCGAGGCGTAAGATTTTTTGAAAAGTAGACTTGACCCTCTTCGAGATCCTCTAGATGGATTTCGACATGACCATCTTACTGGTTCAAAAAATCAAACCGAAGTTAGCAAAAAAATCAGATTTTCTGGACTGTTAAAACCAATTCTAAACGATAACTTGTCGGCCAATTTTTTTGCTATACATTAAAAATTTGTAGAAACTAAAAAAAACAGTAAAAGGCAACATAACCGAGATTGCAACGCATCTTCGAATCATCGTTTTGATTAACGTGTAAAAAGTAAAATAATGTTGAAGTTGGAGGAAAAACTGTGTTCAACTCATAAAAAATTCTAAAATTTTTCTCGATACGGCATGCGCCCCGACAAAACGGGCGACGTGGACGCGTGCTATATGCACCAAAAGGTGCGTATGGATGTTGCCAACGTGTGGGAACTGATAGAACTCAGTTTGTCGCGTGTGTGCGACGAAATCAATCCGTATCAGTCAAGATACTCCTGTATCGCCAATTTACAAACTTTGTCCTAACTTCATGTACAGTCGTCGGATCGAGACGAAACTTACGCCAACAGGTCCGAATCAAAATTTTGGTCCTGTGTGCCAAGTTTGGTTCGATTCTGAGAAAGTCGACCGGAACCCCTTTTTGGAGGGCCCGCGACCCACTCAAACGGACAATTTTGTGCGTGGCTCATCGGAATCGAAAACTGGATATACCGTTGAGTTCCTCTTCTCAAACTGAATCCGTAGACATGTAGTTTGACGACTTTAGAGACCATAGACTTTGGCATGTGTTTCGGTGCAAAGCTGGTCCAACGACGGACATCGTTTTGACCCAAAATTATGATTTTGCTTCTGTTCTAGAATTAGACTTTTGGACAGGAGTTTCCTAGGTATATTTTATACTAAGTACGTTGTTTCAGCTTCCGAAGTTGTTTGGAGATTGTGACGTTTCTTGGCTGACATTTGATTTTCTGGACTTGCCACTTTGCACATCAGGCAATATACCTTGCCACCTCTTCTGTGATTATATTCTTACTTAGTTATTTATAGTCAGTATTCTTATCTGTCTTGGATAGTATATTAATGTGCGTCCAAGTCACACTTGGGTGCGAGCGACTCTATCGGGTCGTCTTTTCTTGTTTTATTTATTCTCTTGCATGGACCTAGTTAGAGACCACCTATTGTTCAGGGATATTGGTATATCTCATACGGCCTTGACACCTGATTATCATGAGTTATGAGTCACATGTAGGACACGTATCCGCGTAGTCGGCTGGCCGCTGATGCGTATGGAGCGTGCGACGTATAGGAATCGCCAATAGAATTGCATATTAGAAGACTTGGCGGTTACCAGAGGTTTATTTCGATCATGGATGATGATACAAGGCATTGGGTGGGGAGAACAATACCTAACGTATGATCTTCGATTGTACTACCCTTGTAACCCGAAAGCTCCGCTGAAGATACGGGTATGATTAGCCTCTCAGGTTGGCCACTGTTGTTCTTAGAATGTTATACGCTTGGTCACTGGTGCCCAAGAGGGGACTATACCAGATCTTATATTCAGCGGGCTCATTCGTCGAAGAATTGTATCCAACTGCATATTCACAGTAGAATGGTCAGGAACCCTATTGCATGCGCATGCATACCGTTATTTCTTATTATATTATCACAGTTACATGGCATGGTATTTTCTTTTATCTTGTTACGTCCCTCTGGGGACCTGGTTATCTCTCCAGGATTAGACGACTTTCCGTAGGAGTACGGGATGGCATTGGATTCATCTTATATCGATACGAGGTAGTTCCTACTGATTTTTAGTCTATTCCTTATTTGAGACATTAGTGGACATTATTTTACATCTCTTTTCTTTCTATTTTGCGGAGGTTAGACTCCGATCTTGTGAGACTATTTTCATAGCTGTTTGGAGTGAGCATGTTCACCCGACTATCTTTTGATACACTTATTTATTATTTGGACTCTATTATCTTCTATGTTGAGCTGTGATGAGATTATATTATATTATTCTGGCCTGTGATTATTTTATTTATAGCTTATGTGCATATATGAGGATTCTATATTGTAGTATTCTTCGTACGTGTGCAGCTGGCATGTTCACTTACCTGGTCCTATGTATTTTGGGACTGGGGCGTTACACCGTATGATAAGCGTTCCAGCATATTCTGAAGCTCATCAACAGTTCTTCTACGAAGCTACAGCTCCTCTGAGCAAAGGGATACTCAACCAAAATCTGACTTAGACAAGGCCCACTACTGCTCGAAGCTAAGTCTGGGTCTCGCATGGTGCTGAAGGACAAGAAGATGAAGACATTGCCCTTAAGAAGAAACTTCTTCTTTATATAAGGCAGGATGGTCCACAACGCACGTCACTTGGCCGATGGTCGAAATTTCCATAATAATGGGATGAACCTAGGACTCAGTATAATGAATCTCATTAAATAAAGGTTCATTCGACTAAGTCCTAGCCTCCTTGGAATTCCCCAAGTAACGGTAGCAATTAAGAGGGAGTCGTTCATTAAGAAGCGGTCATTCATTGCTCTTCAAAATAAGACTTCAAAGCCAATGCCTTCAATCCAGAGGCGCTGCTACATTCCTGCGCCACCTTAGGCGCAGAATGGTGATATTTTCACACCACCACAACTCCAACGGTACAGCACTCTGCTCCGACCTAGAAGCTCAATTACCTTTCATCAGAGACTTGGGAGATACCATTGCATCCAACGAAAGTCTGGCTGCTGCTCCAAAAGCACAGTAACCTCATCAACCTAAAGCACAAGCTTACTCGTCGTCCTAAAGAACAGTGACTTTGTTGCTCGAAACACATCCTTCTCATTGTTAACCCAAACTGGATCGCAGGCAACCTAATCTTGATAATTAACAAATATTTGGCATGATCCAACTCGACACATATATCTTCATTAAGCCACAAATCAGACGAATATCACATATCAAGTCAGACAATCATCATCGATAAATACTGCTGTAACTTGTAATGAGAAGTCTATATTTTTATACTTTTATTGAGTCTAGGCTATTATACGTTGAGTCGCACTGAGTACCTCAACCATAGACTAGATAACCAAAAGCTCCACAAACAAAAAGCCAAACTGCCAAGGCCCTACAAGTACCCATGAGTATTCTGTCTCTAAGGAGGCAGAGTTCGGGCCGAACTCTGCCACCACACAGAGTTTGGGCTGAACTCTGTCCCCTGATTTCCAGGAGCTAATTTTTAGGCATTGCTCATTACAAGTTGTCCAACGGCCAAAATTGTGAATATTTTGGACAGAGTTCTGGCCGAACTCTGTCTCCCATAACTAGTATATATAGGCACCCATTTCTCCTATTTCAAATCATCCAATCTTCTCTTCTCTTCTACTCATATAGCTTATACATCCTAAAGAGCTATACTCTTCTCATCTACTAGCCACAAAACTTCCCAAGCCTATAAGGTGCTCAGTGTGAGTCGATTAGAAGTTTGTGTGCAAGAGACTTGAAGAAGTCACTTGAAAAATTCTAAGTTTTGCCTCAGCGATCTTTCAAGAAGTTGGCATGCTCTTCTGAGTAAAGGTACGTGATTGTAAAGCTATTTCACAAATAGTGAATTTCAATCATGAGCTAGAGTTCTCAGGCCTGGACTAGTCCTCTACGAGGGAAACTAGGTTAAAACTGCTGTGTCTGCGTATGCTCTCTGATCTTTATTTACTTTCTGCGCTTATACTATGATTAATCTTTTGCTAGTTGGGATTGAATAGAGTTATTTTTTTAATTGATCATTATTGACACACGTACTCTATTCACCCCCTCCCCCCTCTAGAGTTGTCTACACATACTTCACTCGTCGGTCATACGCACAAAGGCTCCGTCGTCTTCGAAGATAGTCCACTCGTCGCCTGAAAGCACAGAGGTTCCGTTGTCTCCAAAAGAATGGTCTACTCGTCTCCCCAGAAGCACAGCAGTACTCAGACCACACCAGAGGTACAGGAAGCATGGTCCCATCCAATCGGTTTACTTAAACCGACTCTCTCAAAGATAAGACTGGGTTAATCGTGATTGATATCTTATCAAATTGATTTAAATCTTAGACGATGATTAATTAGAATTCAAATCTGAGATAAAATCCCAAGATTTACTCGGCTGCATTCGAACAAGCAAATCGGCGCATGCCACGTGTCTCTTACTTTGGTTATTTTGATAAATACCAGAGATCTCAATTGAGGGGAATCTCGATGTCTACTACATGTCAGCACTACAGAAGCCCGTACCGTACAATGACGGCAGATTCCTTCATATCTCAAACCTAATGCACATCGTATATATGCTCTGTTCTCTATAAATAGAAGGAGTTTTCCTTCAACAACCACCAACCACTAAAACTATCAAGGTCACGAAGATCACCAAGAAATCTTTAACTCCAGACATCCTCTTGATTGGTAACCCTAGAGTTCCATCAAAGGCATCAGAGAGCCAAAGCAAGTTCAATCCGTCATCAGATTGTCAATGGAGTAAAGGAGCCGCTGCAGTGCTCGAATTCCACCATCATACTTTCCCAGAGAACTCTTCTCCTTATACTTAGAATATCAAGTTTAGGGCTTCCTTCTCTGTACACAGGACTTTTTACGTTCAATAAAGCAAAAAGTTCGTTCAATCTTTTGTTATGTTGAACAGTGGTGTTCCAAAGATGTGTTGAAGCTCAATTAACTGACGCGTATAGTTTTTACTTTTTACAAAGTAACGGCTATCAATGTGCTAAGATTTCTCGTAGATGCTTAGCCATTCTCCCTGTGCTGTTCTTTTTACGAGGTACATGTGCGGATGCTCGTTGGCTAATGCGTGGTGCACTTTGATAGTGCCTTCGCGGATGTTCGCGTAGTGACTGTACGGATGCTCTCCTATCCTGGTGTTGTGATTTTGCTCTCTGTTTCTGCAGAAAATATTTTATTTCTTTCTGACACACTTTGTTTATGTGTAGTTCCTGTGTCTGCATCTCATTTCGGGGATATCCTTTGAACGCGATGGTCTCTACCTCGAGCATAAACATTAACGAGGTGCTCACCACTTCCATCAGGCAGCTGATTGCTCGAGGTCAACCAAAAGGGCGACTAGCTATGATACGG
>JANAVB010008352.1:0-46001 GCA_029216955.1 Iris pallida
ATATAGATAATATAATATAATATAATATAATATAATATAATATAATATAATATATATAATATATAATATATATATATTATATATAATATATTTATTATTATTATTTATATATATATATATATATAAGATATATATATATAAAATATAATATATATATATATATATATATATATATATATATATATATATATATATATATATATATATATATATTTTTTTGTTATATATATATTGTTAAACACTTTTTTATATAGCTAACACACAAAAAAATATATAGTTTACATATAGCTAAACATTATATATATATATAATATTATATATAATATATATAATATATATATATATATATAATATATATATATATATATAGTTTATATCTGTGTGTAATGTATAATATAGATATATGTGTGTCAGGTTATGTGTTAGGTAGTTTATTATAGGCTATATGATATTGGTATAGGATATTATAGCCTATGGCATATCATATTGTATATGAGTCACTAAAACCAAGGGTCTACTGCAGTCAGGTATACACTGGCGAGGCATAAATACTCGGCAAAGTGACTTCATGTATGCATGTGGTTCCCGAAATATTATAGAGGCTACGTCCTATTGGAAAATAACTATTGATTTCATGGTTTGCAAATTTCATGCATTCACTTGAAATTTTGATTTAGTCTTTAACCCCTCATTCTTCTTATCATTATTATCATATCGCCGTCTGCCTTCCTAGTACCCTTTTAAACCTACTTTTGAAATCCTTCCACTAGATTTATCACCATGCTTATATTTTGAATCTATAATCATGACAACTTGGACCTCACTCATGCTCGTGCCATCATCCAACTTCAAATATGCTTGGATGACAAACGCGATTAATCTTGATCGTGATTGTACGTTAAATCATCTCTAAGAGACTATAACCACGTTCAGATTTTATCTAGAATTTTAATCATTCCTTAGCAATTTTGGTCATGACTAGACAATGTTGACTATAACTTGTTCGTGCCAAACCATTTCAATTTTGATCGTCCTTCAAAACATCTTTGGTCATCGACTAGACCATTTTGACCTAGGTTGATCGTGCCAAATTATATATTTTTCTATTATTTTTATTATTTTGATCTCATCTGCGATTACGCATGAATAATTTGACCATGAATCATATCATTCTCGTGATTATATCATCTGTCATTTTTATTCGTATCGATGGAAATTTCGTTTCATGATTACAATTCGTGGTCGTGCCAAATCGTAGCCTTCAAAATTTCTAGGATGAATTTATTTCTAAGGTGGGTAGATTTGTAAGCCCACTCCCCGAGTTGCAATCTTTATTTTTTCTAACTACTTATTTATGTTGAACATCATGATTGAAAATACTTTCTCTTGACACGACTAAAAAAAATATTTGTTATTATTTTTGTATTTCAAAACCTAATTAAATTATACTTTGAATAGAAAGGAAAAAAAAATGCTAGTTCAATTTCCTAAAAATATATGTTCTCAAATTTTTGGAACTATATATATAGATAGGTGAAATTATCTTGATGATTTCGTTATATTCGAATTACTAGGATGACTGATAATTTTAATTCTACCTTATTGTCTTTTGTTCAAATGCTTCCATTCATTTTCTTGCCTACACTATTTAAATTCGAGGACGAATTTATTTCTAAGGTGGTTAGATTTGTAAGCCCACTTCCCAAATTTTTTATTTTATATTTAGTTCTAAACTTTTTTTGTTATCTAATATATATATATATATATATATATATATATATATATATATATATATATATATATATATATATATATATATATATATATATATATATATATATATATATATATTTATTAAAGATATTTTCGATGACGAAGAAATTGTCATATTAAAAATAAAATAAATAAATTTGTATTTGTAGAGATATATATTCTAGAATCGTTTGAGTTATTATTTTACAGTTTGATAATTATGATGATATACTTTTGGAATTACTTGGTTGTTACAATTAATTATTTTTAAGATTGGAGTTAGAAAATATGTTTCATACATTATTTGATAATGTCGAGTATCACTTTCAAAGTATGGTGTTTAAAGAAAATAAAATATTATTTTAAAGTTTTACTGTCACCAAGTATTAAAGTAGATTCATTAAATATATAAATATTTTAAAGAAATATTTATTTTTGATGAAATATTAATTAGTGAAGATATACTTGAATTATTTGATGATACCAAATATTTGATTTCAAATTTGAAGTTATATGATTAAAATCACTTTGATAAAACATTAGATATTATTTAAATTTGTTATGTTGGTCGTTCTTTGGAGTAATATTTGAATTGGTAAGATTAAACCATTGGGTATTATTTTGTTGATTTAAATACATGGAAAGTTTTATCCATTCAACTTCTTTTGCATTCGTGATACCTATGAATGCATTTGCTTTAAAGTATTTGTCCATCCAAATAAATCTTAAAGCAATAAGATAGGCTATATTGTATAACACAATCGCTGTCATACAAATAGAAAATCTCATTCTCCCTTATCATCCTTGGGCCGATCTAATCCTTCTCTCCAGCATATATGCAACCCCCTTATTTCTCCTATAAACCTGTGCCATCCCCATTTCACTTTGGAATCCCGACCACATTCCTGTCCATGGCCAGCCACCCCTCGGCCTACGGCCAATGCCACCATCATGACCTCCCCCTCCCCATGCCTATCCCGGCCGCTTCTGGCCAATATACCACCACCTCCCTCGTCCACCCGTTCGACAAACCACATTGTCGTGCCTCCCCAACACCAAAATCCCACCGCCACTGCCACCGCGTTCCGCGGCCAAGACCACCACCATCCCCTTCCATCATCCCCGCCAATTTCCTAGAGCCACACCACCATCAAAAACCATAAATCCACCCACAACAACCACTTACCATCTCCCAGGCGTGCACCTCGTCGCGGCCAATCCAGGCAGCTTCGACCCAGCCCACATTTAGCCGACGCTCCTCCAAGCGCTGGAGCTTCTCCGGACCTCCCCCCGTGTCAACCGCGATTATCACCATCGGGACCCGATGCCGGCAGCACTGCGGCAGTGCCACTCCCCATCACCACCAGGTCGTGCGACTTCACCACCATCTCTAGAGCTCATCATCTCCATCACCACCACCCTTCCCTGTTATCGACGCCACCCTGCACCTCAAACCTGAGCGAGCCGCCTCCGTCTTCACCGTGCCACCCCGTGCCGGCGAGCGTCAGATCGGCCGCCGCCGATCTCCATAAACCGTCGCACCCGCCACATCCGGCCACTGCCGTCGCTTCTGCCGCGGATTAGGATCCACGCGACCCAGCGTCGCTCCGCCCCTTTCCCATGCCTCCATCAGAGCCTCGTTGACCGTCGTGTGGTGAGTTTCGCACCCTCCTCGCTGGACAGAGCCGATGACTGTCAAGCCTTCGTGTGCCGCTGGAGACCCGATCTCAGTCGAGCTCGATGAGCCGCCCACCGGCCGATCGCGTGGCGACCCGTTGTCGACGCCGCGCCCACCACCGCTGCCATCAAGGTGACTCGCTCTCTCTTCCCTCTTCTCCTCACACTCTCATGTTCTCTCTCAAAACTCTGTACTCTCTCTCTCTCTTTCTTCCTTTTTTTGAGATAAACAGCATTTCCATTCATTCAATAATCAAATTACAAAGAGAAATGTCCATTGCCACAGCCTCAGAAATACAAGGAGGAATGCAAGAATGAACAGTAAGAATATTTACAGAATTACACAGTAAAGTAGAAGAAGCCAATTGATGAGCACATAAATTGCCAGTCCTTCGAACAAAAGAGAAAGAAATATTGGAAGTAGATAATAGAAGCTGCCTCGCAGTGGAAATTGTGTGCCGAGCTAACCAAATGACTGTATCAGATTTAGATAAGATTGCATCAATCAAAGGTTTGCAGTCACCTTCAATAATAGTATTGCTAAGATTATGTTGTTCCACAAGAAAGATGGATAGGTGAATACCCAATGCCTCCGCCTCAAGAGAAGAACCACCATGTTGAGATTTTGAAACAGCTCCCAGAAAATGACCTGAACCATCTCGTAAAATAGCAGCAGCTGCCATTTTACCATCAAGATAAGAGCCATCAAAGTTGATCTTCAAGTTGTTGTGCAATGGTGGTTGCCAAGCTGGGATAGAAGTGGTCGAAATTGGTGAAGCCTCCAGCATAGGATCTTGCAAAGTATAACTTTCATATGATACTTGTAGAGAAGCAGCAGCATATAAAATCCGGGTGATGTCAATAGCCTTGTTCTCAAACACAAACTTGTTTCTTGCTTTCCAAATTTCCCACATAAGATAAAAGCATGATGACAGAGCTTTTCGATCCCCCTCGTGAAGAAGAGCAGTAAGGAAAGAAGAAATAGTTGAGTGATGAAGTAGAAGTCTTGAAAATGTAGAATTATGACACCAGGCATTACTAATCATAGGACACTGCAAAATAAGATGATCGTTAGTTTCAACACATACCTGACACATTGGGCACATTGCATCAACATTGTCCACCCTTCGATGAATATTTGATTTAGTAGGCAATGAATTAGTGATGGATCTCCAGGCAAAAAGAAGAACCCGAGGACAGATATGTGAATTTTTCCAGAACTTCTTCCAATCAGTAAATGTAGATGAACCAGAGAGATCAACATCTCTGTTAAGAGATTCATGGATCACTCTATATGCTGATTTGGCAGTAAGATTGCCATCAATAGTATGCCTCCAATAAAGAACATCAGTTAATCCAGAATTGGATAATGGGATATTGATTAGTTTTATTCATTTCATTATTCTTTACAAGTAACAGCAGTATGTGCTAATGTGTTTTGGGTTTTAGTTAGACTAATGAATTAGTATTTTGGATTTCAAGTTGAGCCATGGGCCTGATATTAAAATAGATTTTGGCTTAAATGCTAAGTGTTATATATAATTAAAAGTTTAATTCAGGGACTAATATTTTATATTGAGCTTATGATAATAATCATTTTGGACTTTGAGGCTAATCTATTTGTTTATTTTCTTTACATAATTTGGAGTAAGTTTGAGTTTGTTCATATATATTGAATATATTTATATATATTATCAAACCTTTTATGAAAGGAGTTATAGATAATTTATTTATAAATCATTTGTGTTGTAGAATAAAGGGACTTTGCTAGAATAAATAGTTTGGAGATTGTATATATATATATTATTTGGTTTGAAAGCTACCATGGGCTTTATACGTCTAATCCTTCAAATAAATTTTATACAGTTTATAGGTGATTGTCTAAGTATCTTGGGAGTTTTCAAATATATATATAGATATCCCTTAAATTTTTAGTATTCTATTATTTATTATTATTAGTGTTAATAACTTCATTAGTCGTTGAATTATATTTATATTAATAAAATATTTCATGAAATTACATGGTGATAAAAGTGTAGTTTTGGGCTCGGCCCTATATGTAATTTCAAAAAACGGAGTTTTGCCAAAAAAAACTATTTTCTAGGATTTTCTGGTTTTTATCTAAAAGTATTTTGATAAATTAAGGATGTTACTTAAAAAGGATTTATTATAATTCTGAACACTTTTCTCTAATTATTTTAATTAATAAAGTATCATTTTTCAAAATATCGTAAATAATTTCTGAAGAAGTTATAAATATTTTTCTAAGTATGTATATATGTTCCTCTCAAATAAAACGACCTTTACCTTGAATCAAAATCTTTTAGATTAGATTTGTCCATCATGACTAATCGATCATTTTATATTTTCTTGCAAACCTGAACTCCTTCACGTCTACCCTAGCTAACTAGACTATCCTGGTCGCAACGGGACTATCGATTTCACCAGCAAAGGACCACAAGCAAGTACACTTTCTGATTGCTTTTCGATTCATAGTAGTCTATACATTTCATGTTTATACATATATCTTGCTGCTTGTTGACACGCTCGTCACACGGAGTAGTCGGGAGGGAAAATATCTTAGTAGACATGTGGACTACCTAAAAATATTCCCAAAATGTCTATTCTTGCCTGATAGCAGCTGCACGCGACACGTGCAGGGTGCCGGATTTACCCCCTAGCCGTTCACATGTCGAAACGGATATTTCAAATCACATAGATAGTTGTACTTTATTTATTTTCCTTGTCTCCTCCACCACTTGCCATGTCATCAGTACTTTCTAGTTTTCATTTCTCATATGTTATTTTCATGTCTTGTTAATTCTATTGTGTTCTCGCATTGCCGTCGGTTTGTGTGCTTGTTCCATTCCTGACTGGAAACCAACATTTTTCAGGTTAGCTGTGGCTTCTTTAGCATTGGGAGATTCGGGTGTATTTGCAGGCCAAAACCTAGAAGCTAGCTAGTGAGTTTAAATTTTGTTGTAAATGAAATTGTAAAAGTTTGTATTTTCTTTAAATATAAATGTTATAAATGTTGTAATCTATTAGAATTGTGAATGAGCAATAAAGTTTTTTTTGAGCATTTATTTATTGCGGACTTGACAACGTTCTACCGCCGATTCTGCGGTGTAGGCTGGCTTGGACACGTACTCGCATCCGTATAAAAAAATAAAGTGGATGCGGGTCGTGACACCACTCATTCATTCATAGCCACTATTTTTGCCACTAAACACAATATTCCCATCACATCTTTGTCTAAAAATATTAGAATCCTCACTGGAGGAGGAGTTGTACCTGTTAGTGGTGTTTGCAGACTTTGCCCCGTAATGATATGTAGTAAAGAGATGAGAGCACTAATTCTTGTATTCCCTATGCCTACATTCGATGTGGTCTTCAGAATGGACTGGTTGAGCCAACATTTCGCTCTTATAGCCGTAGGGGCAGTATCGTCTTTAGACCACCGAATATGACGGAGTTCGAATTCACCAAAGAAGGAGAGAGTTGTGATGCACCCACATTGGGGACTCATATAATGATGCAAGACACCCCTCATCACCCAATCATCACCGAGTTCGAGGATATGTTCCCCGAGGATTTGCCAGGACTGCCACCTGACCGAGGCATTGAGTTTTCTATTGAGTTTATCCCCGGAGCTGAGCCCATTTCGTCGCGAGTGTGTCGTCTGGCACCCAAGGAGTTGGAGGAGATGAAGACGTAGATTGACGACTTGTTGGAGAAAGGCTTTATTCGTGCCAGTGCGTCACCATGGGGAGCACCCGTTCTTTTTGTGCCTAAGAATGACGGGACCGTGCACATGTGCATCGATTATAGAGCTTTGAATGCAGTGACGATGAAGAGCAAGTATCCACTGCCGCGTATAGACGATCTATTTGATCAACTGAGTGGAGCAAACGTATTCTCCAAGATTGACTTACGATCGGGCTATCACCAATTGAAGGTTCGGAAGGAAGACATTGCGAAGACGGCCTTTCGATCAAGGTATGGACACTACAAGTTCTTGGTCATGCCTTTCGGTTTGACCAATGCTCCTGTAGTTTTCATGAATTTAATAAACAAGATCTTTCACCAGTACTTGGACAAATTTGTAGTCGTCTTTATAGATGATGTCTTGATTTACTCTAAGAGTCAAGAGGAGCATGAGCAGCATCTACGAATTGTTTTGGGAACGTTAAGGAGTGAAAGACTATTCGCGAAGCTTAGCAAGTGTGAGTTCTTCCTCAAGGAGGTATCATTTCATGGACACATTGTTACTGGAGATGGCATATCAGTGGATCCAGAAAAGATCACAGCAGTCAAGGCATGGCCCGCTCCCACATCAGCTTCCGAGGTAAGAAGTTTTCTTGGACTTGCGGGTTATTTCCGAAGGTTCGTAGAAGATTTCTCTCGTATAGCGGGGCCTATGACTCGACTCACTTGCAAGGATCAGGAGTTTGTATGGACAGATGAGTGTCAAGCCGCTTTTCACGAATTGAAGAAGCGCTTGACCACGGCACCGATCTTGACACTACCATCAGGCCCAAGAGGATTTGTGATCTACAGTGATGCATCCGAGAAGGGCTTAGGATGCGTATTGATACAGCACGGTCGTGTAGTAGCATATGCTTCGAGACAGTTGAGAGTGCACGAGAAGAATTATCCGACCCACGATCTAGAGCTCCCAGCGGTTATCTTTGCTTTGAATCTATGGAGGCACTATTTGTACGGCGAGAAGGTTGATATCTACACTGATCATAAGAGCCTCAAGTATATGTTCACACAAAAAGAGTTGAATATGCGACAGCGACGTTGGTTGGAGTTGATGAAGGATTACGAGATCGAGCTACATTATTATCTGGGCAAGGCTAATGTCGTGGCAGACGTATTAAGCCGTAAGCCCATGGCACACTTCTTGACTACGCAGAAGGAGTTGATTAGAGACTTGCAGCAGCTTGGTATTGAGGTAGTATTGCCTAGAGCAGATGGCGTGTTAGCTAATCTCCAAGTTCAATCATCATTAGTATCGAGGATCAAGGCGGCATTGCCCACAGATGCTAGATTTCGACGGCTTAGAGAAAGGACTGAAGCAGAAGAGCAGACGGGATTGAGAAGTCATCCCGTTGGGACATTGCGATGTGGTGATCGTATTTATGTTCCTAATGGAGAGTTGCGGCAGGAGTTGATGGCAGAAGCACACAGTTCGACTTACTCTATTCATTCCGGAGGAACTAAAATGTACTGGGACTTGCGGCAGTATTATTGGTGGCACGGAATGCAGCGAAAGATAGTTTGTTTCGTGGCCAAGTGCTTGGTATGCCAACAAGTGAAGGTCGAGCACTAGAGGACGGTCGGATTATTGCAGCCGCTACCCATTCCTGAGTGGAAGTGGGAGCAAATTACGATGGACTTCGTCATAGGATTTCCTTGGAGTTCTAGTAGACGAGATGCGGTATGGGTGATTGTTGATAGACTTACCAAATCAGCCCACTTCTTACCTTTTAGTATGGGATAGTCCACAGAAGTTTTGGCGGAGATGTATATGAAGCAAATAGTAAAGCTACATGGTGAACCAGTTAGTATCGTGTCGGATCGTAACTTGAGGTTTACTTCACACTTTTTGAGGAGCGTGCAAGAGAGTTTGGGCACAAGGTTGAAGTTTAGCACGGCGTACCATCCGCAGACAGATGGCCAGTCGGAGCATACCATTCAGACTCTAGAGGATATGTTGAGAGCATGCATGCTTGACTTTGGCGGATCATGGAAAGACCACCTTCATCTTGCGGAGTTTTCCTACAACAATAGCTATCAAGCGAGCATTCAGATGGCTCCGTTTGAAGCATTGTATGGTAGGAAGTGTCGATCACCTATCTGCGGGAGCGACATCGGAGAGCGACAGATATTGGGTCCCGAGCTGATTTTGAGCACAATGGAGAAGGTAAAGAAGATACAATCCCACCTGCGAGCAGCGCGAGATCGACAGAAGCAGTGGGCAGATAATCGTCGTCGACCTTTGGAGTTCAAGCAAGGCGACCATGTTTTCTTGAAGATATCCCCCACTAGAGGTACGATTCGATTCGAAGGACGTGGCAAATTGAGCCCAAGGTACATCGGCCCTTTCAATGTCTTGGAACGTGTTGGAGAGGTTGCTTATAGATTGGCCTTGCCACCGTCGCTGGAAGGAGTACATGATGTGTTCTACATGTCTCAGCTGAGGAGGTACGTGGCAGACAGCAATCAAGTGCTTGATCACTCCGAGATCACAGTTGGACCAAGTTTGTCATACGAAGAGCAACCGGTAGGCATTCTTGATCGTCGAGTGAAGGTGTTGCGAAATCAATCTATTCCATTGGTTTGCGTTGCTTGGAAGCATCACTCGCTAGGAGAGTCTACTTGGGAGCACGATGACGACATTCAGAATCTCTACCCTTATTTGTTCGAAGACCAAGGTATGTCTTACGCATATTAGTTCCTTAACAGTTCCTTGCATATCCATTGCTTTGCACCCCCTACCTTAGTTTAATTTCGATGACAAATTTTTTTAAGTTGGGTAGGATGTAAAACCCCCTAATTTATTAAATTATTTAAATTAAGTTCGTGTGGAAAATTTGTGCTAATATGAAAAATAAAACTAATATTTAGTGTGTTAAATAATCATAATAATAATAACAAATAGAATTTGAAATAAAAAAATTATATAGAAAATAGAATTTAAAATAGAAAAATAGAATAGAGAATAAAAATGAAGTGAAAAAAAAGAATATTAATAAATAAAATAAAAGAGATAAAAGAAAAGAAAAGCACCCACCCACTTTAAGTGGGCGCCCCCCTCCCCTTCCTAAGTTGCTGCTGCAGCACGCCTATAATCCGCGAGCACAACCCGGAGCACCCGACCATAAGTAGCCTTGATCGAATCCTAGTAGTATTATGTTAGCTTAACTTGTTACATATATAACTTCCTCCACAGACCTCAAAACCCTAGACTCCCAAAACAAAAATTATGGCAGAACATCCCCTCTTCGCCTACGAATTCATTTCACCAGCAACGGAGTTGTGTGCACGATCAACGGAGCATCGAAAGTCAACCCCTCGTCATCTACGGAGCAGTTTTTCCACTCAAGGTACCCTACTTTCCGACAACTAACTTTTTACTCGTAACTCCGATTTTCGATCCGTAAGATTTTCTGAAAAGTAGACTTGACCCTCTTCGAGATACTCTAGATGGATTTTGACATGACCATCTAACTGGTTCAAAAATCGAACCGATGTTAGCAAAAAAATTTCAGATTTTCTGGATTGTTAAAACCAATTCTAAATGACAACTTGTCGGCCAATATTCTTGCTGTACATTAAAAATTTGTAGAAACTAATTGAATACAGTAAAAGACAACATAACCGAGATCGCAACGCATCTTCTGGATCGTCGTTTCGATTAACGCGTAAAAAGTAAATTGATGTTGAAGTTGGAGGAAAAACTGTGTTAAACATATATAAAATCCTAAAATTTTTCTCGATACGGCATGCGCTCCGACAAACCGGGCGACGTGGTCACACGCTATATGAACCGAAAGGCGCGTATGGATGTTGCCGACGTGTGGGAACTGACGGAACTCAGTTTCGTCGCGTGTGCGCGACGAAATCAGTCCGTATCTGTCAAGATACCCCCGTATCGCCAATTTGCAAACGTTGCCCTAACTTCGTGTACAGTCGTCGGATCGAGACGAAACTTGTGCCAACAGGTCCGAATCGAAATTCTGGTCCTGTGTGCCATGTTTGGTTCGATTCTGAGAAGGTCGACCGAAATCCTTTTTTTTAGCGAGCCTGCGACCCACTCAAACGGGCAATTTTGTACGCGACTCATCGGAATCCAAAACTAGACTTACCGTTGAGTTCCTCCCTTCAAACTGAATCCGTAGACATGTAGTTTGATGACTTTAGAGACCATAGACTTTGGCACGCGTTTCGGTGCAAAGCGGGTCCAACGACGGACATCATTTTGACCCGAAATTATAATTTTGCCCCTGTTCCAGAATTAGACTTTTGGAGAGGCATTTTCTAGGTATATCTTTTACACCGAGTACATTTTTGATGTTTGTTTCAGCATCCGGAGTTGTTTGGAGATTGTGACGTTTCTTGGCTGACATTGTGATTTTCTGGACTTGCCACTTTGTACCATCAGGCAAGATACCTTGCCACCTTACTCTATGATTACTATATTCTTACTTTCAGTTGTTATTTTCAGCATTTCCTATTTGTTATTATAAAACTGTGCGTCCAAGTCACATTTGGGTGCAAGCGACTCTATCGGTCCTTTTCTCACTTTTATTTATTCTCTTGCATTGACTTAGTCTAGTGACCACCCCTTAGTTGATGAGGTATCGGTATATCTCATACGACCTTGACACTTGCTTACCACGTGTTGTGAGTCACATATAGGACATGTGCTCGCGTAGTCGGCTGGCCACCGATACGTATGAGGCGTACGACGGACAGGAGTATCTGCCGATAGATTTGCATGCTAGTAGACTTGGCAGTTACTAGAGGTTCATGAGTCATGGATGTGACCCTACTAGGCATTGGATAGGAAGAACAGTTTCCTTAACGTATGGGTCCCTTATGCACTTTCCTATTCTTGCTCCTGCTGGCCTCTGACATTCGAGGAATGTTATGCTTTAAGGTCCCTGGTATCCTGATGGGACCATACCTGAGTTACCTGCACCTGAGCCAGATGCCCATGCATTGAAGGTCTGTTCTTAACAGCATTATCACTGTAGAACTGGTAGGCACCCGGCTTGCATTCATCTTTTCTTCTTATTATATTATCACAGTTCATGGCATGGTGTTTTCTTATATCTTGTTACGTCCCGCTGAGGACCTAGTTATCTCTCCAGGATTAGACAATTTTTCGCAGGAGTATGGAGCGGTTTTGGATCCATCTTTTATGGACGACGAGGCATTTCCCTCTGACATTTAGCTCTATTCTTATCTTCGAGGATTATTGAGACTATGTAGTGGACATCTTATGTTCTTTCATTTACTTTCTACTTGCGGGAGGTTGGACTCCGATCTTTATGACTATTTTGCATAGCTGTTTGGAGTGGGTATGACCACCCGGCTATATTTTGATACATTATTTATTTGGCTCTCATTTCTTCTATGTTGAGCTGTGATGAGATTCGATACTTATATTTTGGCCTGTGATATGATTATATATATACATCTTATGTACGTATACGAGGATTCCATATATTGGAGTATTCTTCGTATATGTGCAGCTGGCATGTTTGCGTACTCGGTCCTAAGTATTTTGGGACTGGGGCGTTACAATTGCAATGGAATTGGTTTGGTCCAAGTTGGATATAAAATGAAAGAGGGAGGCTACTTTAAAGAATAATGAAAACTAGGGTTAGGGTTTGATGTAAAGAAACAAGCAAGGGCTATGATATATTTATTTAAGGGGGAGGCTGCCTTGGCCGGCCACATACTGGGCTAGGGTTAGGGTTTACTCACAAGCCCAAAACCCTCAACTTAAAGTCATTTAAAAAGCGTATAAGCTAAAAGCCCAAAAACCAATTTAAATAAAACCCTAAAATGAATCTAAAACATTCCTAATTAGGTTAGAACCTAATTAATAATCAAATAATGATATTTAGTATCTAATCATGGTTAGTCTATAATCATGGTAATTCTAAGGTTAAACCAAAAGAAACTACAAATCACAAAATGCATCAATTAAAATATCATTAAAATAATAAAAAAATTAACACAATATCAAAATGCCCTTATTCTAGAAAAGTGCTAGTGACAAATCTATCCTCCTTAAAATAATTTCGTCCTCAAAATTAAAGACAAAACTGGACATATGAGAAGGATAGAAAAACCATACCTCAAGCCTGAAAAAGATAAGGGTATCGCTTGCGCATCTCATCCTCCCTCTCCCAGGTAGACTCACCTGGAGAGTGATGTCTCCATGCGACGCGAACCAAGGCTATTGTCTGGTTCCTCAGCACCTTCTCCTGTCGATCCAAAATCTCCACCGACTGTTTTGGATAACTAAAAGTAGGGCCCACCTCGATCTCGAAATGATCTAGTACATGGCTGGGATCTGCCATGTACCGTCTCAACTGCGACACGTTGTGAACTCCCTCTAGTGCAGGTGGCAAGTCTAACATATATGCCACGTCACTGACTCTCCCGCTGATAACGAAAGGTTCAATGAAACACAGACTAAGCTTTCCACCTCCACCAAAGCGAATAGTGCCTCGTGTTGGAGATATCCTCGGGAACACCATATCTCCAACCTAGCACAAACATGGTTTCAAACTTAACTATAACAATCACATGATCAAATAAAATCACAAAACAAAAAAAATCCTAATCATAAGTCTAAGTTGTACCTCAAACTCCAAAGGTCTCCGGTGGCTATCGACCCAATGCCGCTCTCCAACGTCATCCCAAGACAAGGGAGTACGACATCTAGGCTCGTACAACACCTCGAATGGTGACATCTCAATGCTGGCCTAAAAGCTGTTGTTGTATGTAAACTCTACCAAGTGCAAATGATCCTTCCAGGAACCTCCAAAATTCAGGACACAAGTTCGCAACATGTCCTCGAGTGTCTAAATAGTCCTCTTTGACTGTTCGTCCGTCTGAGGGTAGTATGCAGTACTAAACTTGAACTGAGTGCCCAAATTAGTATGTAGACTCCGCCAGAAATGGGAAGTAAAGCGACTATCTCAATCCGAGACAATGCTCACCGGAACTCCATGAAGTCTGACAATCTGATGCACGTACATCTCTGCTAGCTTCTCTGTAGACAAACTTACTTTGAATGGCAAGAAATGAGCTGATTTGGTCAACCTGTCAACGATGACCCAAATTGCATCTTTTTTCCTGGTGTACGTGGCAATCCTGAAACAAAGTCCATCGTAATATGTACCCACTTCCATTCTGGAATTGGCAATGGATGTAACAGTCCTCCTGGCCTCTGCCTCTCTGCCTTAACTTGCTGACTGACTAAACATCTGGCAACGAAGCATGCCACCTCCCGCTTCATCCTATACCACCATACATGCTCCTTCAGATCCCTATACATCTTGTTGGCACCTGGATGCATAGAATACTGAGAATGGTGTACCTCATGCATAACCTGCTCTTGAAGGTCTCCACTAAGCACACACAGCCTGGAATTGTGCCTCAATGCGCCATCCTCTGCAATGACAAACTCATCCACAAGTCCTGCTCGAATTTGCTCTCGAATACACCGCAGAGCAACATCGTCGAACTTAGTCGACTTAATCCTCTCCATTAAGTCCGACTGAATCTGCAGTCCCTACATCTGTATCTCAACTCCCGGTACTATCACCTCGATCTCCAGGCTCTCCAGATCTGCCAACAAGTGATGATCTACCGTCAAACACATAGCTACCAGATACCTACTCAAGGCATCAACAACCACATTGGCCTTTCCTGAATGATACTGCAACAACTCTAACCATCTCCTCTGCCTCGTATTGAGATCTTTCTGGGTAAACACATACTTCAAGCTCTTGTGGTCTGTGAAGATAGTGCTTCCATAACTTAAGAGCAATAATAACTGTCGCCAACTCCAAGTCATAGGTAGGGTAGTTCTTCTCATGCGGACGTAATTGCCTAGATGCATATGCAATCACCTTCCCATGCTGCTACAAGACACAACCCAGACTATTCCCTGAGGCGTCACTGTAGATAGTGAACCCGCCTCATCCTGATGGCAATGTCAGAATCGGGGCTGTCGTCAGTCGCTTCTTCAACTCATCAAAAGCGATATGACACTCCTCTGACCAGATAAACTCTGCGTCCTTCCGGGTCAGCCTAGTCAATGGCTCTACAACCCGGAAGAAATCCTGAATGAACCTTCTGTAGTAGCCTGCCAATCCCAGGAAGCTCCTGACCTCCGCAACTGAACTTCATGCTGTCCACGCCTCAACTGCCGTGATCTTCCTCGGGTCGACTAAGATCCCATCCCCGGTCACAATATGACCTAGGAAATGAACTCGATCCAGGAAGAACTCATACTTTGAAAGCTTTCCATATAGCTCCTCCTTCTTGAGAGTCTCCAGAACTACTCTCAAGTGCTTCTCATGCTCCTCTGGGGTCTTCGAGTACACCAAGATGTCGTCGATGCACACCACCATGAACTTATCCAAGTACTGGTGGAACACCGTGTTCATCAGGTTCATGAACACCACCGGGGCGTTAGTCAACCCAAACGGCATCACCATGAACTCAAACTGGCCATACCGTGTCCTGAATGCTGTCTTCGGAATGTCCTCCTTCTTCACCTTCACTTGATGGTAACCTGACCTCAGATCAATTTTGGAAAATATCCTTGCTCCGCTCAACTGATCGAACAGATCATCGATCCTCGGTAGCGGGTACTTATTCTTGATCGTGAGGCTGTTGAGAGCCAAGTAGTCGATACACATCCGTACCGACCCATCCTTCTTCGGCACAAAAAGTACCGGTGCACCCCACGGTGAAGAACTCGATCTAATGAAGCCTTTGTCCTGCAACTCATCCACTTGCTTCTTCAATTCTACCAACTCGCTGTTGTTCACCCTATAGACATGCTGAGATATCGGCTCTACGCCGGGCACCAAATCTATAGAGAACTCCACATCTCTGTCCGGGGGTAACCCTGGCAACTCCTCTGGAAATACATCCATGAACTCAGCTATCAATGGATGTGGCACGCTCTCCTCCTCTACTGAAACTCCGTAGAAGACTCTGTTGCCCTGCTCTGCCTCCCATCTGGTGAACTCAAACTCTGGCTCTCTTGGCAAACGAAAAAGAACTCTGCCACCACGACAATCTATACTAGCATGGTGCCAGCTCAAACAATCCATCCCGAGTACAATATCGTAGTTCGGTAATGGCATTACGAGCAGACTCACATCCAGTTCTCGGCCTCCCAAAACTGCTCTCCGAATCTTACAAATATCACTGACGAGAATGATGCCACCCCAGTCGTGATTTTACAAGTCCTAGGCAATGATTCAGAAGATAGATGGTGTCTAATAGCAAATGATACAGATACAAAGCTATGGGAAGCACCCAAATCAAATAAAGCAAATACGGGAAAAGAGTCGAGAAGAACAGAACCTGCGATCAGATCTCCCACTTCCTTTGTATCCTCAGCTGACATGGCGAAAGGTCGCCTTTGCTGACCTCCTCTGGCCTACTGCTGGTGCTGAATAAACTTCTGCTGCTGAGTCTGCAATGGTCCCTTCTGTTGTCCTGCCGGAGCCTTGGCTTCTACTTCTTGAGCTGTACGTCTCGAAGACATGGGACAGTCCCTCAGCTGGTGCTCCGCTGAACCACAAAATAGGCACTTGCCTAGCCTCTTCCTACAGTTGCTCCACCCATGCCCTGGCTTCTTGCAGAAGGTGTAAATAATGGCTAGCTGATGTCTAGGTGCATGTTGTATCTGCCTCTGCTAAAAAGGCGCACGACCCTGACTTTGGAACAGCTGCTGCTGAAACGGCTTCTGCTGATGCTGCTCGTACTAATAGGGCCACTTGGTCAAGCCTCCACTGCCGTCGGCTCCATGTGAATCACGACCTCTCTTCAGCTTCAGTTCGAGGTCGTCCTCCGCTGCCATAGCTCCCAACGGATTCTCCTCGAAGGTAGCATCTCTGTCACTCTTGGTTAAGGACTTGACTTCTTTGACCAAGCCCTTCCTGAACCACCTAGCCTTCGTCGTCTCCTTAAGGCCCTCAACGAATCTGCCCAAGCGGCAGAACTCTCTGGCATACTCCTCTATTGTTTGGTTCCCCTGAACCAGGTTCTTGAACTTTGTCTCCATGGCGCCAAGTGTTGTATCGGGAAAGAACTTCTCCTTGAAGAGCTTTTTGAAAGCCTCCCACGGCTGCCCCACTGTACTAACTCTGGAGTGGGTATGATACCATGTGCGGGCAAGGTCCTGCATCTGGCTGCCCGTCGCCTCTATCTGGATCCCAACTGGAAGCAGTGCCAGGCAAAAGATCTCATCTATGTGCTCGATCCAGTCGTTGGCATATAGGATACCCTCAGTACCCTTGAAGTCTCACGACCGCATCTTCGGAAAGTCCTGAATGCCCGAGGTCCTTGGCTGGTACTGCTGCTGTATCTCACCTCCCTGCGGCTGGGCAGTCACCCTCTCTACTGCTACCATGGCCAGCTGATGGGCATTGTCGATTCCCTACCTCACGTCTGCCGACTGGCGTTGCTGAGCCACCATCATCTACTGGAAGAAGGCAAAAAGCTGAGCTGTATCTACTGATCCCGAAGGTGGCTACTGCTGGGATACCTCTGGGATGACTGGGGTAGGCCTCCGAACAGGTGGAGGTACACCCCCAAATGCGGAAGATGTTCCAACATGAGAAGGAACAAGGGGAGATACGGTCCCAGGGCTCTACCGAACTGGACGAGAAGTGGCAGACCTCTCGGTGGTATCCTTTGGACTAGAGCATTGCGATCGTGTCTCCACCATCCTGAAGACAGATCAAACAAAGAAGTCAATTCTGAGCGAAAAATGGTATGATCAAAGGAGGACAATTATTTCAAAAGAAGGCAATTAGCAGCAAGAATTAGATAAGAGTTTTTTCTAATATGATTGAGTACCTTAAACTTACATCCTATATCCTACTACATGCTGTAGTGACACTCTAGTTCGAATACTACTACGAAATTGCACTAGTTGCGACTCTCTGGACCTGCATCGGCCATCACTAAAAATGTGTCATGACCCGCACCCAGTGTAAGGGAACGAGAAGTGGGTACGTCCAGCCTACGCCACAATGTCGGTGGTAGAACACTGTCCTAGGTCACAACATCTAACAATATATAACTGTACCTGTACAATAATATACTCTCCAAAAAGGAGGACAACACAAAAGGTACAACTCAATCACAAAATTCTAAGATGGAAATAGAAAGATAGGATAAAAAGATAATCTCAACAGATAACTACAACTGAAAGAAATAAGTCTGGGTGTTTAAATAACACCAAAAATCTAATATCTGGAAATACATCAAGACAAGATAACTAAATAAAGATAACTAGTCTAGCAGTCTAATCTAGACAATGGGCAAGTCCTCAGCAACTGCTGGATCCTCCTGAGGGTCCAAGTCACCGGTGTCATCCAAGCACGCTCCATAGTATGTAGGGCAGAACTCTTCCTCATCCTCTGTAATATTTTCAACAGGTCCAATCACGACAGGAATGAATACATATCTCTCACACAGTTTATATCATGACAGGAAATATAAAGCATGTTATAGAATAAAGTACATGAAAACTGTAAGAATAAACATAAAGAGGAAGTAAGAATATGATAACAAAGATATCTATATATGGTAATAGAGAACTGTAAGTGACTAAGTGATTTAGAGTACAAGATAGTTATGTGAACTGCTTGAATTTGCACATGATTACACTATAGAGTTTGCATATGATTACACTACTTTAGAATTGTTTACATAACCACTTCTACTCCTACGTACCCCAATCAATACACAAGGATTTGGACAGGTTATGTTATTGTACATAAAAGTTTATACACGAAGCTCGTGAGATCATGAGAGTACATGAGAGCACATGAGTGTACATGAATAATAAGAGTCCATAGAATACATGATGTTCGTAAAAAGCACATGACATGATGTATTCGATGCACCCGAGGGGGATAACATCTCATGTAAAAATCTATATAGTACTAATCCGTGATAACATCGTGTCAGCATCAAGTAAATTAGTCTATAACAAGACTATAATTCCTAGCAAGTGTGAAACGGTCAGAGAATGTACTTGCCTGATATCCTGAATGTCTGATGAGAAAATATGTCTGGACCGGAGTAACTGAGTCCTATTTAGAGCAACCACAGGTTACAAAGTGTCTAAAATGAAATAAGAGAAATTTACAATACATTCTAAATGATTCTAGGTCATTCTAGGTCAAAGTCAACTCTTAGTCAACTCTGGTCAACCATTCTTGTCAAAGTAGGTCAAACCTAAGTCAACTAGTCAAATATTCTAAGTTTAAGTCAAACTTAAGTTAACTAGTCCTTTTAAGTCCATTTGAGTCAATTCTAGGTCAAGTTTGACCCACAATTGACTTTGGTCAACTAACTAGTCAAGTGCGCCTAATTAGGCCTATAGGGTTATTTCTAATCACAACTAGCCAATTTCTAAGGTTACACTAGCCTAACAAGTCTCTATGGATAAGCCACACTCAAAATACTAAATAGACTAGTGTATATAGGGCAAAGCCTATATCGGAAGCCTACTTATACTAACATATATATACAAGGCCTAAAAGAACACAAACCACAACCATTATATAGCTAACATACATCCATATATATACAAGTGTCTATATATAACATAAATATATAATATGTAGATAGAGATAGACAAGAGGGTTAAGGAAAAGTATATATATAAATACACATGAATATAGAAGAGGAAAGAAGAGGGTGTGTGTGTGTGTGTGTGTGTGTGTGTGTGTGTGTGTGTGTGTGTGTGTGTGTGTGGACAGAGGGGCTGCTGTTGGGGCTGCCCCAAACTGGAATTAAGTCTCAGAAAATACCTCACAAAGGAAATGTAAACACATATATATAAAGGGGTATATATATAGCTAACAATATATAGAGAGAGGTATATATAGAATATATATATATATATATATATATATATATATATATATATATATATATATATATATATATATATATATATATATTTAATTTGAACAGTAACTAAAGTATACAAATATAATAACTATATGTATATATATACACTATAATATATATAGAGGTATATGTATACACTGATACATGCAATTATACATACATATATATATTAATAATTGGGGAAAAGTGTGTGGACACATGTGTCAACATATGAGTGTCATAAACGTGTCCAAGAACTAGACACAAAGGTGTCAACACACAAAACAGCAAGGTATCAAAAAACTGTGAGAGCAGTGCTCGTGCACGCGTGTCGAGCAACGTAGGGCACGACACACACATGTCCAGGTCTCGTGCTCGTATCCATGGGTAGCCTAGGTATAGGGCTAGGTGTTGGACACCCTGCCTTGAGTCCACATGTCCACGTGTCCAAGTTGTGAGTGCGTGTCAGGGCCGATTTCTGTGCGTGTGCACAGCAGGCCGAGATCCATGCGGCCTCGATAACTTCGTGCACACCCAACGAAACCTCATGAAATTTCATGAGCACGTGGGCAGAGGTTTCCCCCAAGTATCCACAAAATTTCATGCCAAACCGTATCGTATCCATCGAGTTATGACACTCAGGATGCAGGACAGTGCACAGGCTGTGCACGGGACCTCGTGTTATGTCCCTGTGTCCTTTTTGGACACAAAAGCAGTGTCAAAAAATAACAAAAAAATATGTTTTGGAATCCCTTTGTATAGGGCTACAAGTATATGAAATTAGTTTTGAAAAATAACAACTTTTATTTCTAAGAGGCATTTCATCAAGCACATGTTAACATACACCGACACGCATCCGATACATATACCAAACGAACACAAAATCCAACCAAACTACATCTACAGGTCTAGGGTACCTAGATGCATGCATCTATGAAGAAAAATCAGGATTTAAAGGAGTTTAAAAGCGTTTACCTATTAAGAGTCGAAATCTCAATGCAAAAAGCCTCCAAACGTCCCGACAACAATTTCCTACGGTCCAAAGCCCCTGATTCCTTGCTAGCTAGCCACTATAGACTTCTTCTCCACCAGAGGATTGCAATAGAATAGGTTTGGTCCAAGTTGGATAAAAAATAAAGGAGAGAGGCTACTTTGAAGAATAATGAAAACTAGGGTTAGGGTTTGATGTAAGGGAACAAGTAAGGGCTATGATATGTTTATTTAGGGGGGGAGGAAGCCTTGGCCTACCACATACTGGGCTAGGGTTAGGGTTTAGTCACAAGCCCAAAACCCTCAACTTAAAGTCATTTAAAAAGCCTATAAGCTAAAAGCCCAAAAAGCAATTTAAATAAAACCCTAAAATGAATCTAAAACATTCCTAATTAGGTTAGAACCTAATTACTAATTAAATAATGATATTTAGTATCTAATCATGGTTAGTCTTTAATCATGGTAATTCTAAGGTTAAACCAAAAGAAACCACTAATCACAAAATGCATCAATTAAATATTAATAAAATAATCAAAAATTAACACATTACCAAAATGCCCTTATTCTAAAAAAGTGGTAGTGACACAATGCATAGGACCACTCTCGAGGTCGCTGTGCTTGCTCCTCCTCTAGTACAAGGGGTAGTACCCAAGGTTTTTACGAGTATTCCTCCTCCTCCTGCACAACAGACTGCTCTATCTGTTCCAGGAGATCTTCCACCTCCGTGTCCAGTGCCTACTGATATGGGACAGATGTTTGCCTTACTCAGATAGATGGTAGAGGCGTAGATGACAGTCCGAGGCATACCAGAGGCAAACGAACACGATACGTCAGGGCATGGAGAGTGCCCATCAGCTCACTCTAGCTGCAATAGAGCGGGAAGCTCCGACCCAGCAGTAGGATGACCAGCTTAGGTAGAGTAACATCCAAGATTTTAAAAAGTTGGAACCACGAGACTTCTGGGGGATAGAGGGCATCATTTACACAGATAACTTGCTCGAGGATATCGAGCGAATTATGAGTGTGTCCCGTCTTGCTGATGACTTGAGGGTTGAGGTAGTAGGGCTTCAGCTACTAGATATTGCTTAAACCTGGTTCAGAAATGAGCCGACTCTTGCTAGAGAGGGTCATACCTGGGCTGAGTTCAAGGACCTCTTCAAGAAGAAGTTCATTTTGCCTACTAACAGATTGGACCTGGCCAGATAGTTTCATAACCTCTAACAAGGAGGTATGTCAATTGAGGAGTACGCTGCGGAGTTCGGTAGGCTGAGCCGATATGCTGAGTATATGGTGTAGGACCTAGAGATCAGAGCGAGTTATTTCAGGGAGGGTTTGAATTGGGATGTGAAGATTCTTATTCCTTTCTTCGATGAAACTTATGCGTAGATCCTTACGGAGGCACACAAGGTAGAGAAAAAGTTGGACTTGAAGCCCAAGAGAGATGGCAACTTCTTTTTAGGGGCTACTAGAAGTGCAGGGCCTTCTAAGCGTCTCTAGCTTCATCATCGATAATTCCAGTCGTCGTAGCAGCAGTTTCAGGCTCCGGCTATAGCGCCAGTTTAGCAGATGCCACAACAGCGACAAAGGCTAGTGCAACACGCTCCTTCTTGCCATTTATGTAAGAAGCCCGACCACATCTGTGAGGTTTATAGGAAGAGGCTGGGAGTGAGCCTATATTACGGTGCCATAGGGCATCAGATGAGAGATTGTCATTTGAACCCTCGCCTTGTAGCATAGGGAGCAGGCGTAGCTCAGAGAGCACCGACGAGGCTACCTGCGATACCGTCGAGGGGACCACGACTTCAGACTCAGCAGCAGCGGCTTGCTTAGACCAGCAGTAGAGGGGTGCTCAGGATAGGGCGTTTGCTCCGACAGTCGAAGAGGCTAAGCCCGTTAGTGATGTTATAGTATGTTCTGCTCTTCTTGATTCCATTCCGGCTTCAGTATTGTTTGATAGTGGTGCTTGACATAGTATTATATCTTTTTCTTTTGTTGTCAAGAATGTGAGCCCTTAGCCTAATTTTTCTATTTTTTTTTTTATTTAAGTTACTCTCTCCTCTAATATTTTCTTTTTGGTAATGAATGTAAATAAATAGTGAAAGGAGGATAGTGGGCTTTACAAATAGAAACTTCCTTAAGGGGTTTTGGTGTAAAAACCTAATTCAAATTCAAAACCCAGCCACATCATTTCCTCTGCTCGAATAGAGACCAGTTCGAAAAGATCAAACCAAGGAAATTTTCAAATCAAGATTGCCTCTTATCTACTCCCCCATTGATTCACCTATAAATATGGAGAAGGAGTAGCCGTACTCATCAAACCCTAGATCTTCCCTGTGCTCTCAAGTTCAAGAAAGTTGCTGTGTGAGAGGGTGGTAGCAATAGAGCATTCCAGTTCCTCACAGGTAATTCTTGGTCATGTAATCGAACCCTGATTTTTGAATCTTAGATAAACTTTGGCATGATTTCTGTAGCATTATAGATATTTGTGTTTATGTCTAAAGGGGACTAGACGATGATGTAGATGGGAAGGCACTCTGTTACCAGTAGGACAACCCCACCAATTGTCTATGGGCAGGGCATGAGAAGATAGGCTGAGTATCAAAACAGTACGGGATAGGTAAGAGTCAGAATACCAAGTGTTAAGGTCGAAGGAAGGTTGAGTCATGGTTAGGACTATACAATAAATATTGGGGCTGTGGTTTCATATCACGTCAGGATGTCCATACTAGAGAAAACTGGATGCAACCTATACTGAGCAAAAAAAAAAGTTAAGGCTAAATAGGAAGTGTATAGATGGTAGTATCCATGTGCAGGTTTGATTGAGTGAACCAGGGTAGGGGTGCTTTGATACCTAGATAATGCCTATGGATAGGTTAGTCTCATGTACCAGGTGTATAAAAGTAATAGGTTAGAGGGAAATTGAGAGTATGAGAAATTGGATTCTATTAAGGACAGGTCGGGAAAGTATTGAACCTCATCCTAATAGGTGAGAGGTACCTTCATGTATCAGTCAACCTGTGATACATTCACCTGAGTATCTTAAATTGGGGGCAACTTTGGTGAAACAAAACTTGTGCCCGATGTCAAGTACATGGGCTAGATTCGTAGGTCAACTCATATGGGGTGTATTAGTTTCTAGGGTGTAAAGGTGAAGTCTCTAAATTACCTTTGAATTTTGAGTGCCTGGCATGTGAGGTTTAGGAGAGTTGTCCAGACCCTGGGTTATGCTAACAACAGTGTACAGGAAATAAACTAGGGGGGGCTGTGCACCTGGTACAGACTAGGGTAGGTATACACTCATGTACCCACCTGTCCAAGGCACATGGCCTTGTACCAGATAATACTTGACCAGGTATCTATTGGTACATCTTGAGTAATATCCACCAGATTAAAATGAGTGGCTCACTTACTCAAAAAAGATATGTTGGCATAGGTAATTAACTACAGGTGCTAGTTAAGCATAGGGTAGCAAATATCAATGGTGTCAGAATTAGTACCTTTGTATCAAAATATGTATTTGACAGTAAGGGATGGGACCAGTTGGCTGTGTGAAGCAGGAGATACAACAGCTAAACCCAAACAGCAGGCCTACGTTAAACATATGACCTGTGAGTAAGAGTGTACTCTAAGTAGTTGTGGCTAGTAATACCAGTATAAGAAAGGAATATTGGTTTTAGTCAAACATAGGAGTTTCCTTCCTGATATTATGGTCGAGCAATTCATGTTCTACAAAAACTATTCTGTGCTCTTCTCATCTAAGAAAAGATGATATATGTATACTTCACTACTCAAGTAACTAGGAGTGTAAGCAAGGTACAACCTGGGTCGAGACTTCTTTTGAATCAGTTTACATTACCTAGAATTAAGAGTGTAGCAAGAAGACATTGAATGGGCACAAGAGTGTCCCAAGCTGTGTACAGAGTACACACTTGCCAGGGGCCTAGCTTCCTGTGGTTGTGCTGCTAACCACAGCAGCAGTAGTGATATTCAGAGGTAAAGGCAAATGCATATGTATAATTGACCAATAGGTGACAGTGATGGATCCTCTCTCAAACATCTGTACATTAGTTGGATTAGGACTATAGACCATGGTAGGTAAAGGACAGGGTTAGACTAAGGCAAGGATACCACATTGCACTCTTCATGCATTCACTGCACTATTGCATATCCTGCATTTCCATTCCTTGGTTATACTGAAAACCTTATCTGAAATGGTTCACTTGAAGTTCAGATAATTGATTTCATCTGTTAACCATTTCCCTTCATATCAGCATACTCCATTAACCCTCATATTAGAACCCTCTCTTCCCATGCTTAGTCCTATAGATAATTCTTAGTTGTGTTCCTACCACATGTATCAGACATGCTAATTGTCCTGTTGACACCAATGTGCTTTGATCTTGCTGAATTTATTAATAGCTGAACTTACCTACCAAGTGGTAGCAGTTAAGAGAACTCTGCTAAGTCCAGAAGTATGGGAAAACTGACAACACCAGTAGCTATAAGTTGCATCCTAAATACCTAATGATAAGTGGCTTTACAAGCTGAATGGGTAGTAGAGGTATCTAGGAATATGAGCAAGTGTGTGTTGTGCCTACTACTGTATAGGTGGTTATGCATATGTATACACAAGGCTAGTGCAGAGTTGGCTAAAGAATAGTAAATCAGAACACCCATAGGATAGCTTGAGTACATGAGACAATGGGAAGTCTTAGTGTCGGTTTGTGTGCACATTGCTAGGTGCAGCTGTGTGAGTAGCATGTGTAAAGGGGAACAGAGCAATCACATAAACAATTAGAAAGTGTATGGGTTGAGGTGTAGGTTACCTAAACTAGTACAAGTTTAAGTAGAAGCCTAATAACAGAATGATAGAATTAATGTATAAATCTCATATTACATCTATTGATCCAAGGAATGCTAAAACAGGTTACCAGGATTTTGACTCAACACTTGGACAATATCCACGCAGCTCAAGACCACAGGCAAGTATACCTTGCCTTCCTGTACAATTTTATTACATGCTTATCTTCTTTCATCATTCAGTTGATTTCGATTTGATTGCTGACCTATGCTTATTTATTAATATAGAGTCCTTGTTCACAGTTAGCCTCGTAGCCTTATTTGGACATGTTCTTCACTTGTACTTGATTGAGTGGTATTATAGGATGACTGTGATATAAACTGAACTGCTATTCCGTATTTTGATTGTTTACAACCTGCGAGTCCACATTCGGGGCGAGGGTTGACCGTTTGCACCTGCGAGTCCACACACGAGGCGAGGGTGACTTGTCTTGAAACTGACCTGCGAGTCCACATTCGGGGCGAGGGTTAGTGATAAGTTCAAACCTGTGAGTCCACACTCGGGGCGAGGGTTTGGTATTCCATTGATCTCTTGTTTACTTGTTCTTCTTGCAGTTTATTTATACGTAGTTGTTCATATATTCATGTCTCGTGATCGTTTAGTTTTTACCTGTTTATCTCCTGGATTTCCTTCATACATGATAAACTGTTAGAAAGGCTTGTATATTATGTATCTTGCTAGTCCTCTGAGGACCTGATGATCTCTTCAGGTTAGCCGAGTATTGAGCCAGGTGCACACGAGCAGAGGTTTAAGCCAGTATTGGACCACGGTACCACTGTAGACGAGGGTACTTTGATGATTAGTAGTTTTGACTCAGTTATTTCCATTTCATGTACTATTTTATTCTGTCTACTGGTAGTGGATTTGTATCCACCGGACGTGACTTGAACTACTTGAAATTCAGTTTATATTATTCAGTCCTTTACTTCAGTTGTATTTATTGGATTGGATGTGACTTTACTTTCTGTGGATGAGATCCAGATTACCTTGTTGGACATAGTTTCTGTGACTTGTATATACTAGACAGCGTTCTACCGCCGACACTACGGCATAGGCTGGGCTTGGACACGCCTCGTATCCGAAAAGAGGGTGCGGGTCGTGACAAGTTTTTTGGGTGGCCCATGCAGGTCTACGTTAATCACTTCGGTTACATTACTGTACCGTCATGAGCCTGTACATAGGATTAGAAACTTAGGATCTCATCCACGTGTCTTGAAAACAGTATTGATCTCTGTCCTTGATTTCTTTTGAATCTTTGACTTGCATCCTGCTTGACATCTTCATACCGTCTAATGTTTTCTTTTGTTGCAGTAAATAGATTCTCAAGACAGGAACAACGCTACCACCCTGAACACCCCACCGGTTGCAGGAGGATTCTTCACTTACATGACCCCGCCGACGCAGGGAGGCCAGCTTACTCATCGGGATGACCCGGCTCAACCGCAATACCCGAGATTCCGTAGGAACGACATTCCACCACCAGCACAAGTTTATGGATGTGTTTTCAGAGTTTATGGATGTGTTTTCAGATGAGTTACCAGAATTATCGCTGTACAGGGATGTTGAGTTCTCTATAGACTTAGTGATGGGTGCAGAGCCTATCTCGCAGCATATCTATAGGGTGAACAATAGTGAGTTAGCAGAGGTGAAGAAACAGCTGGACGAATTGCAGGATGAGGGGTTTATCAGATGCAGTTCTTTGCCTTAGAGTGCTCCGATATTGTTTGTACCAAAGAAGGATGGATTACTAGGCTTGTGCATCGATTACAGGGCTTTGAACAACCGCACTATCAAGAACAAATACCCGCTGCCGAGGATCGATGACTTCTTTGATCAGTTGAGTGGCACGAAGGTATTTTTGAAGATAGATTTGAGGTCGGAGTATCATCAGGTGAAGGTGAAGAAGGACGACATTCCGAAGACTACTTTTCGGACTCGTTATGGCCAGTATGATTTCAAAGTTACGTCGTTTGGGTTAACTAATGCCCCGACAATGTTCATAAACTTGATGAACAAGGTATTCCACCAATACTTTGACAAGTTTGTGGTGGTGTTTATTGATGATATTTTCATCTATTCAAAGATGCCAAAGGAGAACGAGGAGCACCTGAGGATTGTACTGGAGACTCTCAAGAAGGAGCAGTTGTACGGGAAGTTACTGAAGTGTGAGTTTTTCTTGGACAGTATAGTGTTCCTAGGATATGTTGTGTCTGGTGCTAGGATCTCACTTGATCCGAAGAAGATCACAACAGTAGTGTCCTGGACTATCCCGAGCTCAGCTGTAGAGATTCGAAGTTTCTTGGGTCTGGCAGGCTATTATCGGAAGTTCGTACAGGACTTTTCTAAGATTGCTGAGCCGATGACCTAACTCACTAGGAAGTACGCAGAGTTTGTGTGGTCCGAGGAGTGCTAGGCTGCCTTCGAGGAGCTGAAGAAGAGGTTGACATCGACTCCTATCTTGACGTTGCTATCAGGGTCAGGTGGATTCACTATCTATAGTGATGCTTCGGTAAAGGGTTTGGGTTGCATTCTTCAGCAGCATAGTAAGGTGATTGCCTATGCATCAAAGCAGTTACGTCCTCATGAGAAGAACTACCTGACTCATGATTTAGAGTTGGCAGCGGTCATCTTTGCTCTAAAGTTGTGGAAACAATATTTGTATGGAGAGCGTGTGGAGATCTTTATAGACCACAAGAGCTTGAAGTACTTATTTACCTAGAAAGAGCTGAATATGAGGCAGAGATAGTGGTTAGAGCTGATGAAGGATTTTGATATCTCCTTAAAGTATCACCCAAGAAAGGCTAATGTAGTTGCCGATGCCTTGAGCAGGTATTCGGTAGCTATGTACTTGACATCAAACCGTCACCTATTGGCAGATTTAGAGAACTTGGGCATTGAGGTAATAGTTTCGGGGATTGAGATGCAGATGTGGGGTTTGCAGATTCATTCTGAGTTGATAGACATAATCAAGTAAGCATGGTTTGATGATGTGACTCTGAGGAGCATCAGAGAGCAGGTTTAGGTAGGATTCTTGGATGAGTTCTCTATTGCCTATGATGGGTCATTACGGCATGGTACTTGATTGTCCGTGCCTAGTGGAGAGCTACGGCAATAGATTCTTCAGGAGGTGCATCGCTCTCAGTACTTTATGCGTCCTAGTGCCAGCAAGACGTCTAGGGATCTGAGAAAGCACGTGTGGTGGTATGGCATGAAGCGGGAGGTGGTATAGTTCGTGTCCAAATGCTTAGTGTGCCAGCACGTGAAAGTAGAGAGACAGAGGCTAGGAGGTCTGCTTCAGCCATTATCCATTCCAAAGTGGAATTGGAAACACATTACCATAGATTTTGTGTCTGGACTTCCACGATCTCCAGGGAAAAAAGATATGATTTGGGTCATCATTGACAAGTTGACCAAACCGGCCTACTTTTTGCTTTCCAAGGTAGGTTTGTCTACAGAGAAGCTGGCCGAGATGTATTTGAGGCAGATCATCAGGTTGCATGATGTTCCTATGAGCATTGTCTCAGATTGGGATAATTATTTCACTTCTCATTTCTGGTTTGTAGGATAGCTTTGGCACCCAGCTCAAGTTTAGTACCGCTTATTATCCTCATACGGATGGGCAGTTGGAGAGAACTATTCAAACTCTTGAGAATATGCTTTGCACATGTGTGCTAGATTTCGAGGGAATCTTGGGAGGACCATCTCCATTTGGTATAGTTTGCTTACAACAACAGCTACCAGGCCAGTATAGAGATGTCACCATTTGATGCTCTATATGGTCGGAGGTGTCGTAATCCTTTATCTTGGGACGATATTGGTAAGAGAGATTTGCTTGGCCCGAAGATGATTATGGATGCAGCGAAGAAGGTTAAGCTGATTAGAGATAGACTTCGGGTGGAGCAGAACAGACAGCGGCATTGGACCGATAGCCACCAGAGACCCTTAGAGTTTGAGGTATAGTTTAGATTTCTTGTGTTTGTGTTTGAGTGTGGTTGTTTGTTATAGATTAAGTTTATGGAGTTATTTTGTAATAGGTTGGCGATCTGGTATTCTTGAGGATTTCTCTGACACGGGCATGATTTGCTTTGGTGGAGGTAGAAATCTTAGTCCGTGATTCATCGGACCTTTCAGTATCCTTGAGAGGGTCGGTGCAGTGGCCAATCGACTAGACTTACCGCCTGTATTAGAGGGAGTTCATAACGTGTTCCACGTGTCACAGCAGAGATGGTACGTGGCGGATCCTAGTCACATTTTGGACCACTCCGAGATTGAGGTGGGCCCGACTCTCAATTATCCAGAGTAGCCAGTTGAGATACTGGTTCGTCGGAAGAAGGTGCTCCGAAACCAGGTCATTTGCTTGGTTTGCGTCACACGGAGGCATCACTCTCCGAGTGAGTCTACTTGGGAGAGGGAGGATGACATGCGCGAGCGGTACCCTTATCTCTTCGAGCCTTGAGGTATTAATGTTCTTTTGTTCTGATTGTGTTCTTGTGATAGTTTTATCTTTTAATTTTGACGACAAAATTATTTTTAGGGGGTAGACTTGTCACTACCACTTTTCCAAATAAGGATAATTTTGTTATTTCATATTTATATAATATTGTGTATATTTTATTAATATTGTGTTATTTGATATGGTTAGTGGCTAGTATTGAACCGATTAGTGTAAACATGAAAATAGAGCCCAACAATTAGCATAACATGATTCATGGACCAACTTATTGGACTAGGCCCATTTAGACTCATTAGTCCGACCATTTAATTAAAATAAAGATTGGACTATTTATCGAAATAGGCTTAGATCCTTCTATGCATTTAATTAGCTCACATGACAAGTTTGGAGGGCATCTTGGACATTGCAGACTAGCCTAACCCTAGCCTATATGGCCGGCCATGTAATGGAGAGAGAGTCATTCTCTTATTTCATTCATCAAGTCCATTTCTTCTTATATTGGCGTTCTTTCCCAATTTGAGCCATATATATATATATATATATATATATATATATATGAGGAAGGATAGGCATCCCCACACTTTTTGCATCCCCATGTTCACATCCGTTGGATGTGCTTTAAGTCATCTAATCTTAACCATTGATAAATCAATGGTTAAGATTAGATGACTTAAAGCACCATCCAACGGTGTAAATAGAGGGGATGCTTGGGGATGCAAAAAGTGTGGGGATCTTGATCCTTCCTATATATATATATATATATATATATATATATATATATATATATATATATATCCATTCTTCCACCAATCCCTTACAAATTCCACACAAATCCTCATCCATCCCCCTCATTCTCTTTACTAGAAGGAGCCTAGGAGCACAAGAAGAGGAGTCTATTTGCTAGGAGCTATGTTTCTGTATTGTGTCCATTTGGCTTTTTATTAGGAATCTATTTCCCAATAAGTATACATCTCATTTTCCTCACTTTTTAGACTCTATTTGTGTTATTGAACCCTTAGGAATTCACCCATGGACTAGAAATACCCATAGGAAGGAGTTTGAGACACAAATAGTTCTCTATATAAAAGTAATATTGGGTTTTGTACCATTTTTAGGAAAATTTCGAGAATGGTGCACCAAGTGTTTGTCATTTGGTTTGTTAGACCTGTCTAGATTAGATTTGGTTGTATGTGTCTACATTCATGTCCACAAATGGATACGTGGATACGGGTCATTTTAGGGGTTTTCCTTCCGACACTTGTGGTACACATGTCCAATTGCACATGACACTTGACACTAGTTTCGATTTGCACTAAATATGTTTATATATATATATATATATATATATATATATATATATATATATAATTTAGACTTGCGCTCGACAGCACATCAACAGCACCCCAGAAAGGATCCAGAAAACACAACAACAAAAAGAAAAAACAGGTCAAAAAACTTACGGCCATAACCATAAGATCAACCGCAAAGCTACACAACCCCCCCTCCCCCACCCCTCGCAATGCTTAACATACCCACGTGGAATATTCGTGGGCTCGCCAACAAACCCACCAAGAACAGACTTATCAGCCTCAAGAAAATGCACCGCATTAACATCCTAGTCATCATAGAACCCAAAATCCCTCAAAAAACTCAAAGCCCTCAAACTTGCGCTCGACTTCCCGACCGGGGTAGCCGGGTGCAACGACATCTGGATTTTCTTCGGCACCGGCATCAACTTTGGCTCCATACAAGACTCCAAACAAGCACTCTCGTGCTGGATAGAGCACCCCACGCTCGAGAACCGATCCCTACTATTCGCTGTGCATGGCAGTTGTGACCTTCAAGAGCGCAAGTCGCTTTAAAAAACTATGGCGGACACGCACCGCACGCATAGTGACCTCCCGTGGCTGTGTGTCAAAGATTTCAACACTATTACGTCTGGCGGAGAGAAGTCTGGGGGCCGGCCACCTCACAAGTCAACCATGAACGACTTCAACACCTTCATTTTCAACGCCCACATGACTTCCATGCCTTTTTCAGGCAACGAGTTCACTTGGTGCAACATGCAGGAGGGGGCCAGACGACAGTATTCGCGTCTAGACAGAGCTCTGGTCAACAATCGCTGGTCCAACACGGGCCTCATCCCCAACCTATCCCACCTCAACACCACATAATCGGACCACTCTCCCCTTCTCATTGAGATTAGCAACAATCCATACCCTATCAAGAAAACGTTTCGATTCCAAAACTTCTGGAGCTTACATCCGCAATACAAAAACATCGTAGCGACTACTTGGAGAGCGTCCACAGATCCGAACCCCCTACATCGTATCACCGTAAAGCTCAAAGCCACCAAGAGAGCTCTGACGACAAGGAGCAAGAACGCTTTCGGAAATATTTTCCAAAAAATCAAGAAGGCGGAAGACGACGTGACCCGGACGGAGATCCTTTTCGCCTCGAACAGAACTCAGGAGCACCACGCCACTCTAAACCTCACCAGGGCTATCCTCAAATCTTGGCTGAAGGTCGAGACCAAATTTTGGAAGCAGAAAGCCAGGCTAGCTTGGGACACAGATGGAGACAGAAATTTGGCCTTCTTCCACTCCTACGTTAAAGGTCGGAGACAAAAACTAAGTCTGCATCAAATTTCAGATGACACCGGCACTCTCCACAAATACCAAAGGAGCATACAGGAGGCGGCCGCCAACTTCTACACCAAATTATTCACCAAAGACTCCATTCTCAAAGATGTCGATCTCCTGTCCAAGATTCCAAATATGATCAGCAACAGAGAGAACGAATAGCTTCAAGTCCCCCCCAACAACTGAAGAAGTCAAGGCGGCGGTGTGGGCTCTAAACGAGCATAGCGCTCCCGGACCAGACGGATTCTCCGGGGTTTTCTTCCGCACCTGTTGGGACATCATCGCCAACGATTTCCTAGAAGCGGCTATTGCATTCTTTCAGGGTGCGAGATACCCCAAATCCATCTCTTGCGCTAACCTCATTCTCATCCCCAAGAAAGACAACCCGGAGACTTTTAAAGATTTCTGCCCCATCAGCCTTTGCACCTTCACCAACAAAATTATTTCCAAGATCATAGCGACCCGCATGTCCACCCTCCTCTCCAAGATTATCTCCGAAGAACAAAGTAGCTTGGTCCAAGGGCGTAACATCACAGACAACATCCTCCTCGCCCAAGAGATGATCACATGCTTAAAATTCCCTTCCAGGGGAGGGAATGTCGCTATCAAACTGGACATGGAGAAGGCATACGATCGTCTGGACTGGCAATTTATGATATAGGTGCTCAAGGCATTCGGTTTCTCCGAATCGTGGATAGATATCATCTTCAGATCAGTCAACAATTCATGGTTCTCCACCATCATCAACGGGAATGCGGCCGGATTCTTCAAATCAAGCCGTGGGGTTAGACAGGGAGATCCTCTCTCCGCCACCATCTTCATCATTGCGGACGAAGCTCTCAGCAGAAATCTAAACAGTCTTGCCAATACCCCTAGATTCCATTACTTTCACACCACCACTGGTTGCCCCCTGATCACGCATCTGGCATATGCAGACGACATCCTCATCTTCTCGGCAGGAGACTTAGGGTCGGTGGAGGCGGTCCACAGAACGCTAGAGAGATACACCAGATGCTCAAGGCAAAGGGTGAACCCCAACAATAGCGTTATATACACCCACCATAAAGCTAATAGAAACTACTCTGAGACTCTCACCAATCTGACCTCCTTCGCCACAGCCTACCCGCCATTCACCTACCTCGGATGCCCCTCTGGTTTACGGCAAATCTAACTCGGGTATTTTTGAAGGTCTAGTTAGGAGGGTCAGAAACAAAATCGAAGGATGGCACAACGCTACCCTCTCTCCGGGGGGCAAGATGATTCTGACCAAGCATGTGCTTTCTTCTATCCCTATATACACCCTGGCGGTTTGCTCCCCCCCCCGAAGAAGGTATTATCTGCACTAGAGTCCCTTCTTTGTAATTTCTTTTGGGGTCACAGTGACGGAAAAGACAAGCACCACTGGGCCAGTTGGGACACCATGGCCAAACCCACCGGCGAAGGCGGTCTGGGTTTCAGCAGATTAGCACACATTGTGGCAGCTTGCTCCATGAAGCTGTGGTGGAAGGTCCGCACGGAGAATTCAATCTGGGCTCATTTCATGAAAGCAAGATACTTTCAACACTCCAACCCAATGACAGTCACAGCTAACAGCAGAGCATCGGCAAATTGGCGCCGTATTCTCCAGGGGCGCAGCATTGTGAATCCATTAATAATTAGAGACGACGCCGACGCACTGAAGTGGCTAACCGCCGGTGGCGAATTCACTCTAGCGTCGGCTAGAATCGCGGCTAGAGGTGTCGGAGCGCCTTCCCCTTTCACTGCCCCTTACTGGCAATCATGCATCCCATACAAATGGTCGATCCTCACTTGGAGAGCGCAGCGAAGAAAGCTACCCACCGATGTCTCCCTCACTTCCTTCGGATATAACCTTGGGTCGAGATGCCACTGTTGTTTCTCTTCGATGACGGAATTAGTAGAACACGTACTACTCAAAGGAGACCTCGCCTCTCAGCTGTGGATTAACCTCTCATCTAGATGTCACCCGAATCAACAGACTGGGGGCTTCAACGATCTCCTCGCCACGTGGAGCATTTCCTACGGGCACCAGATCGTCGCAGCCGTCGGCATTTGGGTTTTATGGAAAAACAGGAACAAGCACAGATATGAAGGTCGCCAACTCAGTGCCTCTCAGCTTTTTAGAGAGGTACTCAGACAAATTAGCAAAGTCAGCATCCGCTGCTCTCACTCCTCGAGCAGCTTTTGGGGGATGCTGAATTAATCGCGTAGTCGGAGTAGTCCGGTTTGTGATTTTGGTTTCCTGTTAGCACGAGTCGCGTTCTTTTGTATAGGCTTTGGCATTTTGCGCCTTTTACTTATATACAAGTAGGTTTCCTTATATATATATATATATATATATATATATATATATATATATATATATATATATATATATATATATATAATTTAGACTTGCTCATGTATTTTGGTAGGATTCGGACAAGGTTTGATATAGATATCTTAGCCGTATCACAAGCATATCGTAGACTCATATGATATGAGAGTGATTCATACTAAGTGTTTGTATTTGGGCCTATGTGTGTGTGTCTTGGGGATACACATGTGTATGTTTCCTCATTAGTCTTGTGTGTTTGTGTCTATATATATGTGTATATATATGAGTGTATAGATACATGTGTGTGTATATATTATAGGAGGTGTGTGTGTACTTGTTAAACAAAAGAGGGGTATACTGTTGTGCATATTTGTGCACTGACCTAAAGCATAACAGTAGGAACATATATATAGATGTGTGTGTATTATAGCCTATAGGCTTTTGTGTGCAATGGCATACATGTGTGTGTCTTTATATACATAGGATAGGTACCTATGTGTGTGATAGTGGCTATGTGGGGAGAGTGATGCAAGAAAGGGGAGGAGTATATAACAGTAGCAGTACGCTACTGCTTATGAAGGGTCCTAAGTGTTTGACCCTGTGCACATAGGTGCAGACATCAAGTGAACTGCAGCAGTGAGGGAGAAGAGAGTGAGATGTAGGGGGGTTTTGCCCTATAGATAGGACTGCTAGACATAGCAGCACTTGAGCCCCTGTTCACTAGTGCACCCAAGTGCACTGGACAGGTAGCATGGGCAGTAGCCTGTGCACTTGGTGGCAGTAGGACAGAGTAGGGGGTCTGTTCAGGGGCCTAACATCTGTTTGGGAGTGAGGGGAAAGTAATAGGTACTGCTGCTCCTTGCAGCAGCATATAGAATCAAGGGTAAATGCTATAGCAGGTTAGAAGACAAGTAGGTTCCTTTACAATAAATATGAGGGAGTCTTTGGGGTCCAAAATAGCAGGTAAGTTGTTAACTACAACAACATATACTTCTTGACAGCAAGAATAGCAGGGGATTTAGGGGAGCCAAGTAACAGCAGGGGTATGCTATTGCGAAGGGTGCATAGCATCTATGCACAAGTGTGCATGAGAGTGAGTAAGAGGGGAACTAAAGGGCCAACTGGAGATAAGGCAGGGGACATGGCTCCTTGGGTGAACCTGTGCACACATGTGCACAGGACAGGTAACATAAGGGTGCAAGTGTGGATGTTTGTGTGTGAGTGTGAGTGAATGTGAGTGTTTGTGTGTGAGTGTCAGTTGGCAGTAGGCCTGTAGGATGTGAATGTTTGGGGATGTTTGGTTTCCATATAGGTAATGTTTAGGTAAATTTGGGAAAGGCATTTGGTTTATCTACGTAGATAACGTAGGGGTTAGCATAGCCCATTGAGTGTAGGTAATAAGAATTACCTAGTGAATGTTGGTAGTAGGTAATGTTTAGATTTGAAATGGGATATGTAGGATAGGATAGATAACGTGAATTAGTGTCTTGAGTATAGGAAACTAGTTTTACCTTTGTATCCAGAGTTAAGGTATAGGCAATTGTATAGGTAATGGGGTAAATGGGTTAGGGTTATACATTATAAGCCTTGGGTATAACATATATGTAGATACACAAGGATATGACTTGGTATGACCTAGTATACACTAGGATACCTTGGTATGGCAAGTTATGGACCCAATAACCTAGGTATGACCTAGATTGACCAAGTTTAGCAAGGTATTGAACTAATTAATCTAGTTTGACATAGAAATGACTTGGAGACCTAGTATTGAGCTAGTATAGCATGTTTATGATTCCAAAACACCAATTGACAATGATATTCCATATTTAGGTCTTCGAGGTACCGTACAAATACTTTAGATACTTCACACCGGATCTCAGGCGAGTACATTCTCTGATAATTTCCCATTTATGATATCTTCTATGTTTTTTGTATTTAGTGTAGATATCTTTGATTTCTTAACACATTGGTTACATGGATTGGTATTTTCTGGATCCTGTCATGAGATGTTATTCCCTGTATGTCTTGATATAACCTGTACAAGCCCCGTTGTTGTTCTTGTGCATTGTATAGACATCGATTCCTGAGGGGATTATCTACCTTCCTAGAGAATCCCGTGTCATAATGTACCATGGTTGGATCCACTGTACCAGTCAGAGGCATGGAGTAGTAATGTAGTTATGCGATCATACCCTTTACGTGCAATATATTGTTTCCCATAAGTGTTAATCATACACCGCATGTATGATTAACCAGGCCATAAATTCTCGTGCAAGTTTCTAAGCCGATGACATGTTGAAACTAGTGCTCACTCACATAGATAGTTATTTTCTGATTATTGTACATGAGGATTCTGTTCTCCTGTTTACTTATAGTATTTCCATTTTTGTTATATTCATATACATGTTATTTTGTCATGTATATTTTCTCGATTTATTGTTACATAGTCTTTATCATTTACTGGAACTGTTATTAGAGGTGTACTTCATCCTGACTGGTTATATTTTTAAGACGATTCAGATGACGATTTCCCTACCTACTACGACCTACAAGATGTGGTAGCTGTAGACTGGGAGACACTGATTCGGGAGAGTTTAGCTCCAGCTGAGGAGGCTTTATTAGCGACTCAGTTAGACTAGATTTCTACTGGATTTGCCTCCAGCTTTATGACTCATGGCCTGTTATTATCTGAAACTTAAATTTGAGATAGTGACTCTTAGACTCTCTTAGACTTGTGTTACTTTTAAGATAGACTTTCTCTGGATATTTTCATATCATGTTTTATATCTTTATCGTACCATTTATCTTCCTTATAATCATTGTGATTGAGTATGGATATTGGCATTATTTGTCCTCCGTTTGGAGTATCTTGAAAGGTTATGATACAATGTTAGTTAGTATAGTAGACCTAGACAACGTTTTACCGCCGATACTGCGGTGTATGCTGGACGTCGTCACGCATTCGTGCCCCTACATCGGGTGCGGGTTGTGACATTCCACTAATTAATTTTTTAGGCAATTAGTAATAAATAATGCTGATAAATATTAATACATATAACATTAATAATTAACCATAAATAAATTGGAAAAAAAGAAATTCTAAAAATTTCTAGAAAATTCTTTAAATTTCCAAAAATAATAACACTAATTTAGGTAGTTGCAAATCTACCACCTTAAAAAAATTTCGGCCTTGAAATTAAAATTAACGCTATTAATAGAGTAAAAATCTAAATATGATCAAAGATAGTTTTGAAATCTAAGTACAATTTACAAATATAAAGAAAATTACTTGGGTGCGATCAAATACAGGAATGATACGATTTGCCACGACTGAGAGTAATCAAATAAGGAAATTTAGAAATGGTATGGTTTGGCACGATCAAAATATAACCATGATTAAGGCATAACCAGGAATAAAATTAAATTATTTAGGCACGATCAATAAAATGATTTGATTTGGCACGACTAAGGATAATCAAATATAGTTATCAACAAAATCATTCACACACGATGAACCAATTTGGCACGATAAAGATTATTATCGAAGCACAGTCAAAACCATTTAGGCACGATCAAATATGGCATAATTTAGGCACGATCAAGAATGGATTCGAATCAAAATCATACGATGAAGAAATAAATTCAATCTTTTAGGCACGATATAGAATTAAAATTGTCTAGATCAAAATCGTTAGTTATGATCAAATTGGAATCCAAGCAAAGAATTGTTAAGGCACAATCAACTCAAGGTCGAAGTCATATGGGCGCGATTAAAGATTCAGAATTTTAGGCACGATTGAAGGATAAAATCAATGTATATAACCAAAGTCACTTAGTCATGCAAAGTCACAAGTGCATGACTAATAATTGACATGTTCGAAGAATATAGTCATGTCTAAGGTAGAATCTAGTCTGATATAATCTAAATTTAAGCACGAGAAATAATAAAATCGAGATCTAAGAACGATAAGAGTTAAAGTCCTATAGGCATGACCGAAGATTAGAACTTGGAATGATTAAGAATAGAATCAAAGTATAGTCACAGTCAAATGGAATAAAATTTTTAGGCACGAACCATAGAATATAAATCACAAAGTCATCTAGGCATGATTAAAAATCAAAATTTGGGCACAATCAGGAATAGATCTAGTCTATATATGATTAAGAATTTAATCGAAACCACGATCAGATGGATTTGACACAATCAAAAGTATTTAGTCACGATCAAAATGGGATTGAAATCTACTAATAATGAAATCAAAGAGTGATTACATGGATAGAAAAATAAGGTCTCTATTATAAAAAATCAAATAATGATTACAAGGTAGGATATGCAGAAAGGGAATACAAGGTAATTATTTCACCATACTACTATATCTGGTCGTCATTTCTCATTCATGCTTCAAATCCAGAAATACTACTAACAAGTCATAAATCCATCAATCATGAAAATCAACCCTTCTACAAATACTATATGGTATATCTGACCATTATTCCAAGGGTACTACTCCTCAATCATACCTCTATTTATAAATCTTTATTTATTTATTTTTTTCGTTCCCGTAATCCATTATCAAACTTAGTCATTCTTAATATCCTTGAATCAGATTTTTCGCCAATAAATCCTTCATCATTGTGCAAATTTATTCTTCTCGAATTATTCACCACCATATTCCAAAAAAAATTATTCCTCTATAATTCACACTATCCATCAATCAGCCTTTAAATCGTTAAACTTCCCTGAAACTTCCATAATTGGTAATATTACTTCCTTATAATCCAAAATTCAGAATTCTGCATGTACCAAGTACTTAATCTTTCTCCAAATTTTTATATCATCACCGAATCCTATATTTGGATCCTTCAAGTCATTGTCTTAGCCTTAATTAAATATTGAACTATCTCACGACTTTGTAACCTGGGAATATCTAAATTTCCTCCAAACCAATTTCATCCTTAAATATTTCCGTCCGTTTTAAGAATATAACCCACAAACATTTATAATTTCTCCCTATTTTATTTCATTATCCACTATTCTTCTTCTTTTGAATTCTTCCAACTTCTATCTTTGTATAAAAATAATCCATACTAGAAATATTTTATTTTTAAACACAACCATTTCCAAAATTCAATGATGCTATTATCCTCTTAATTTTGCTTTCATTTCTAGTTACACATTTCCTCCATCAAATTTCATCTTGTTGTCCAAAGTATCATAACCAGTCTAAAATGTATTATTACAACCCTATAACCAATTCCTTTAAATCTTCAGTATTTTGCATCTCATTCTCTTTGGTTCTTCAAAGTCCTGTGCCGAGGGCCCTGTTTTCCTTGGATTTTCATTCATATAGATCTTATCACTTGCACCCTTTCTAGAAGACTGGGCTGAGTCGAGGTCGATATTTCTAAAAATTTCGGAAGGCTGGAGGATTAGCAGGAATATAATAAGATACAAAGGACAAATTGGAATATAAAGAAAGAATTGACATAAAGATGAGGTCATGCATATAAATGGTCAAAAACACTACTATGCATATCATGATCAGGTAAGAAATTATATCTAGTAAGTCAAGTACACCCATTATTTCTTTCCATAAATACAGCCTTATAATATATTCTCCTTGAAGTCCACTATTTCAATTTTATCATAATGCTCTCAACATTTCCAAAGATCAATCCTTAATATCCTTTTTTTAATCCCGAAATGCTCAGTTGTACTTGTCATTATTCCAAAATCAGTCTTTAATATCAGTCTTACTAAATTTCCCACACAATGCTCTAATCATTTTACGACATCGATATTTGACCTTTAAAAGATCCCTCTTCTCCATTTAAAGATAATTTCTTTCAATCAATTCTTTGTAAATTCCCAACTTTATATGATATACAAATATGCAATAATTTTAAGTTCAATTAATCATATTCAATCCCATAGACCAAATGATTTACTTAAATTTCTAATGCTAGGCATCCATTCATATATTTAAGATTGGCTGCTAACAATCGATCACCATCTTTATGATTAACCCCCGAGTAATAAATATTCATATCCTCTAATTCATACTCCATACTATTCATCAAAATTAACCTTAATGTTTTTCTTTTCTCTAAAGAATGTCTTGTTTATTTTAAAATCTTTTATCCAAAATTAATCAAGAATCCTAAATGATCAAATCTTTTCCATAAAAAATCTTAATAACATCTCTATTAATGAATTCAATATCTTCTTCAGATATAACCTCAAGTTTATAAAAGTAATTGCCCTTTGTCTAGAGCTAACAACATCTTTATTCAATAAAGTTTGTATCATCATCATAGGTATCCTCGAGTTTATAGAAACAATGGTAAACCATATTTTTATCTAGTCATTCCTAATTTAATCCTAGGTCAAAATAAACCTAAAATCTACTAAGAAAAGATTTGATAATACAAATTATACTCACAATCACTTCTAACTGTAGTCATGCCATGTCATCAAAATATATATATCATAATCCATAAAAGTCATCCTAGTATGGTACCAAACTTAAGGGATCAATCCATCAAATAAAATCAAGGCTAAGAGGGGATATAGTTAATTAGAAAGACCAAATCAAAGGAATTCATGGTAGAGTTTATGTAGATGATCAAATGATCAAAAATTCTATTCTAGTGAATGAGTTTCCTAGTCATATAGTCATTTAGAATATTGCAGGCTCGTAGCGGCATGACTAACCTAGTGTACCACTACGACTTCTAACTAGTTACAAAGACGATACCTGCTTGTGCCACCATAAAAATGTGTCACGAGCCGCACCCGACAGTTTGAGCACAAGTACGTGTAACGCGTCTAGCCTATACCACAGAGTCGGTAGTAGTACGCTGTCTATACCTCAAGATAATATAACTCATTCATAGTAGCTAAAGGAGGATGACACGATAAAAGATAAACAAATTTATTAAAATAAGATGACAAAGATTTTCAAGTATTGGACTACAGATTAATACAAAACTATCAAGGGTTTTTCGGAGACAAATCCGGTAGCAAATGGAAAAAAGAAAGAAACTAGGAAATAAATAAAGCAGAGGTAGACGTGTTCCTCCAAAAATAGCTCTAGGGCCTACGGCTCATCAGGTAGTCCAAAATCCAACAAGGAGAAGTAAAATGGTCATCAACAACGCCTAAAAATAGTTTTCCAGTCAGGATTGGAACAAGTACAAAACATAATCTACTATTCATAACATGATAGAAACTATATAACATGAAATAGATTATGAGAAAATAGGAGTAAGTAAACTGTAATCATGATCTGACAAGTATATAAACTGTAAAAATTAATCACGAGGAAATTATGGCATATGACATAATTAATATAGAATGCGTAAGTTATAACTACACAAGTACCACATTCTATATGAGATCGGGTTGAGGGATCTACTTAGTCCTGCTAAATCATACTTGTCGTATATGATTAGATATCAGGGACGGTAACACGGAGTATAGAATTTTGATCACATATATACTAAGGTACTTTGCGTCTAACTAGTAATCATGGATTCAAATCACTACAAGGAATATAAACATGAAATAATGTAATCGCAGAAATACGATAATCATGGAAACACGGTAATCACGAAATAGAATCCATAACACAAATCTCGTGTGATAATCGTGACAATAATCGTGGAATACACATTTAAATCATGAAATAGAGTAACTATCAATAAATGAAAGTAATCACTTTAAGTACTTGCCTTGGTTTTTCTTTGTCGATGTAAACGATACGAACGTGTCGCACGGAATAGTTTAGAAGCTAGATTTCTATAAATGACCCCGAACGATGAGACAAATAGTTCTATTGAGTCCAGAATAGTCTAAATAGCCTAGTTTGATATATAGAAATCTAGATTTGGGAGTCGGCATGATTATCGAGAAAAGAAAACAAATTGATTAGTCATGATCACGATTTGATTCAATAAGTCAAAAGGAAGAATTGATTAAGGAAATCCGTCATTAGAAAAAATATAGCTAATAATACTTAGCCATAAATACTATTTTAAAGTATTTAGAATCAAATTAATATATATATATATATATATATTATATAATATATATATATATATATATATTATATTATATATTATATAATATATATATATATATATATATATATATATATATATATATATATTATATTCAAATAAAAGCCCAAAGAAGTTTACATGAATTCCAGCCCAATATCATTAGTTAAAAGCTAATTACCAATATCTATATAGGTCTATGGCCCAAAACTAAAGCTTAATTAAATTATTTAATCAATGCAGGGCCCAAGGCCTACTTTAGAAAAATGTAGGGCTCATAAGCCCATTAAATAATACAATAATATTAACTAAACTATAATATTATTAATAATACCAAGTATACATATATATATATATAGATAATATATATATATATATATAATATATATATAATATTATATATACTCTTCCTATAAAATAAAGCTAATTATATATAACATATATAGGAAGAGAGAGAGAGAGACACGAATAGAGAGTTCATAGAATTGGAACACAAAAAGAGGGAGAGGAGGAAAAATGGCTCACCCAAAAGGAGGGCCGCAGGTGGCTGAATAGGCCGACAGTAGTCCGGTGCGGTGGTCGAGGGCTCGGATCCGGCAGCTGGAGGACTCCGACGAGGAGGTACGAGGGCAAGTAGGATCTAAGCGCGGAGCAGGTAGAGTTCCAGCATACGATGGGCGCACCACGGACACGGTGGAGGATCGACATTGAGAAGGTTGGTGATGGAGTCTAGCCTCGGTGGCTTGGTTGAACAGGAGAGATGGATGGGAATTGGGAGTCGGTGGAGGTTACGGATCTGACCGTGGTTGGCGGTGGGCCAGGGAGAGGCAAGAAAGAGGGGATGGTGGCAGGAAATGGGTGGCAGAGCTTAGCTGGGGTAAAGTATAGATGGATGGTGGTGATGGCTGGAACAGAGTTACAGAGTAGATATGGTGGTTATAAGAGGAGGAATGGAGGATAGCGATGGTGTGGGCTTGTGCTAGCAGTATGGTGGTGTTATAGTGATCTGGAAGTGCCTGCTAGTGGTTGGTGGCGGTGCCGGTGATGGTGTGAGCTCAGGTTGGTGACAGAGGAGGTTGGCCAGTAGTGGTGGCACGGCTGGGCTGTACAGGGACTAAGGGTGGTGGTGCGGCTGGTTGGGGAAGAATGTTGAGGGTGGAGGCAGAAAGACAGAGAGTGGTCGGAGTTGGCCTGCGGCACGATGGGGTAGGCTAGTCCGGTGGAGTGGCTTGGTTGATGTATTAGAATTTTGTAAAATATTGAAGAGTCCCAAATATTTTTAATAGGAAAGAATTGGAGTGCTCTCCAAGCGAAGATGGCAAAGATATAATTTGTAATAGATCTAGGGGTAATAGTATAACCACTAACTAACTAACTAACTAACAATTAATTACTAACTAATACTAATTAAACTAATTAGATATTAAGGACAATTAAAATTAAAGCTTAGAAAAGGCCCACGATCCAAAGCTCAAGGCTTGGTAGGCTAAAATGGAATGGACTATCCCGCAATCCAAGTCCAAGCTTGGTAGGCTAAAAATATAAAATTGATTAAAATTATTAAGCCCAACACTTGAACTAAATAATAGGTCCACTAATTAATTTTTAGGCAATTAGTAATAAATAAAGCTAATAAATATTAATACATATGACATTAATAAAACTATAAATAAATTGGAAAAAAATTCTAAAAACTTCCACAATATTTTATAAATTCCAAAAAATAATAACACAAATTTAGGTAGCTACAAATGATCTATTGCACGAACTATAACAAGAAAGGATTGTCCACATCTGGAGCCACCAATATTGGAGGATTTGTGAGATACTTCTTGATGTCGTCAATTCTTGTCGACATTTTTACTCCAGACGAAAGAGATACCTTTTTCATGAGTTGAGTGAATGGTTGACAGCGTCTAGAAAGATTAGAGATAAACCTCTAGAAATATGCCAGTCTTCCTTGTTAGCTATGTAGCTCCTTGAGCTTCTTTGGAGGGTGCATCTCAAGGATAGCTTTGACTTTGTCTGGATAGAGGTGTATCCCTTTTGAAGTTATGACAAAACCGAGAAATTACCATTGGAGACTCCCAGGAAAGACTTCGTCGGATTCATCTTGAGTTGGTATACACGCATCAGTTCGAACACTGTTATAAAGTCGTGAAGGTAATCGCCATTTGAATGACTTCTAACAGTAATGATGTCCACATAGCATTCCACTATTTTACACAAAAGTTTGAAAAAATTGTGCTCATAGAATGCGAGTATATCCTCACATTATTTAGACCAAATGGCATCACCTTATAGCAGTATACCCACAACTGTGTTTAGAATAATATGTGCTTCTCATCATTGGAAATATCTTGATTAATTATAGCTTGAAAAACCATCCATAAAACACATACGTTCAAAGCCACATGTATTGTCAATCATGACATCTATTATTGGAATAGGGAATTCATCCTTGGGACTAGTTACATTAGATCTCGATAACCAATGCAGACTCGGATATTCCATTTTTTTAACGACTGGAATATATTAGCA
>JANAVB010008353.1:0-29394 GCA_029216955.1 Iris pallida
TAATATAGATTATATATATATATATATAGAGGTAGAGATTTAGTTATGTATCTATATACATTATAACATGTATTCATAAACTATATATCATATAGATATATTAACATAACATAGAGAGGAAGCGTTAGGTTTACATGGCAATGTATACTATGTTAGAGTGTGTGTGTCCTTGTACATGGTTATAGCTTTAGTATTGAAGGTTAAACCAAGTTTTAGTTCGGCATTTACATACAAAATCTGAAAATGAGCTAATATTTATACCAGTATAATATTAACATAATGCAGTTTCAGATTTTAGGGGTTTGAAACATCACAACCAACTCAATGCTCCAAACACATCCTAACATGATAGAGATGAAACCCTAACATACTATCCATACTTTAGCTATGCATACAGTTTAATTACATATTAAATCTGAAATTGAACTAAACATTTGAAATCAATGTAAAAATGTTAACATGTATTCAGTTTTAGAATTTTGGAGAAATTCGAACATCAGACCAACCTAATGTTCATCACAACCACAACCTAACATGTAAGAAAATAAAACCTAACATTATATCCCTACATACAACAATGTATATAGCTCAAAATATTATATTTAAAAAAAATAGCAAATTGACCTAAACATTTGGAATCCAGTATTAAGGGTTAATATGTACAGTGTCTCAGATTTGACAAGTTTAAACACAAACTCAACCAATTTCTTTAAGAAATGAAATCCTATATATAACATATATGTGCAGTGATGTAAACAAAACTAATAACATGAAATTTATATTTGAATTATGAATTTAAAATGGAAAAGCAGAGAACCAGTCTCTGATACTGTACTGTATCAGAAATATTGGGGTTTTGAGAATGTAAACATCAACAACATATTAATATTTATTTAGATAGGTTGGTAATCAAAGTGTAGCATGCATACATGTCAGGCAAAGTATCTGTGTCCATAATATATATTCTCATGTCCCAATATAAAATCAAATTCTATATCAAGACCAACATTTAGATTCCTACCAAGATTACAAAGTAGGTGATTGATGTAATCAAGACAGTTTTATTATTATCATTATTATTTAATACAAGAATAATAGCAAGAAGGAAATAACGATAAAATATATTCTGCTTATCTGTTTAAAAGAAGGAACCATTTTGAAACCAGAGCTATAATATCAAATCCAAGATAAGGTCTAGCAAAATCATCGATTCATTATATTATGAAGAAACTCATAGCAAGAAATTACACAAGGTTTATAATAACAGCTAAATCTACTCCTTCTCCTAAGTTAAATAATGAGAAGCAAAACAAAACAAAATACTAATAATTTTTTTGAAAGGCTTAAACAAAAGTAGAGAAAACATGCTCAAAAGCATTTAAGGTACAATCTGATAATCATATGCGTATATCCAAAATCATGGTACTCTAAATCCTCGTCATACTAGTAAGCAAGGCTACGATAATCACAGAGTCCTCGACTAAGGCACATACCTCTAGAATTATGGTATTTAAAATTTTTGTAATGCCGCTAGCTTGGCTGCAAAAATCTTAAATTCCCACACCCGAGAAATATATCCAAAATCAGACTATATGTCATCACCATGCTGGCTAATGTGACTGTAGAAGACTAGATTCCATAACTTAGATGACCTAGCCCATATAATTTTATCTTGACAAAAATTAAATTAAATCAACAATGGATACCCAAAAATCAAATTCATTAACTAAACAAGAAAGATGAATATAAACTATTAGAATCAAATTTCGAGATACTTTATAATGAGATTCTCAAGGGTCATCCCAAGAATCTCTCAAGGGATCCTAACTGTGATTGAGTACCTTCAAAAATATATCGTAATCCTACTGCAGGATGTAGTGATACTCTAGTTCGAATACCAATACACAAACTCGACCTGCATGGGCCACCACTAAAAATGTGTCACGACCCGCACCCTAGAGTAAGGGCACGAGACGTGGGTATGTCCAGCCTACGCCACAGTGTCGGCAGTAGAACGCTGTCCTAGGTCAAACATCTAACAATATAAAGGTACCTGTACAGTATATACACTCCGAATGGAGGTGACATAGCAAATACAGTCTCAATCACATCTAAGGTAGAGCATGATAAAAGATAGATAAAACATGAAATCCACAAGGAGATACAGCAGATAGAAGTCTAAGTGTCTAAGATACACAAACCCAGAAAACATCTCAAATCTCAAATACAGTAATCTATAGAGTAAATACAGCTCAAGATAACTGAAAAATAAAATAAGAAAATCCTAGCTATCTATCCAACATCTACTGTGTCTCCTCTAGGCTAGCAGACAACCTCCAAGCTATTTGTAAAATTTATCAACAGGTCCAGTCAGTACAGGAGCGAGTACAGTACATCTCAACAAATCATAATAGGCTAGGAAATATAATCATGCTAAAGAGTAAGATACTTGAACTGAAGAACAACATGATGTAAAAAGAGAGAGACTGTAAGTAAATAGATACAATATATACGAGAACTATCAGTGCTAGTGATTCAGAGTACAAGACGGTTATGTAAATGGCACGATGTTGTACACGAGTAATCTACAGAGGTTGTACATGAGTATTCTACTGGATTGATTACATAACCACTTCTACTCCCCCGCCCCAATCAATACACAAGGATCTAGCCAAGTTATGTTAATGTACACGAAGTATAGTCGTACACGAAGATCATGTGAGCACATGAGTATACACGATTTTACACGATTTGTATACAAAAAGTACGAATACAAGGAGTACACGATGCTCATGATAAAGTACACGAATACGAAATACCCGATGTATCCGCTAAGGGGATAATATCGCACGACAAGATCCATATAGTACTAATTCGTGTTACCAACGTGTCAGCATCAAGTAAAGTAATCTAAAGTAGGAAATATACTCCTAAGCAGGATATGAAATGATCAGAGAATGTACTCGCCTGATAACCTGAACAACTGATAGGTATAGAGGTCCAACTGAAGCCACAGAGTCCTATTTAAAGCAACGCAGGTTACAAGGTGTTCAAGTTGTAATAAATGAATCTCTACAAGCAATCTATATTATTCTAGGCTCTTCTAAGTCAAGTCAACTCTAGGTCAACTCCGATCAATAATCTAGTCAAACTAGGTCAAGTGTTGACTTACAGTTGACTTTTGGTCAACTCTGGTCAAACAGGGTCAATTCTAGTCTAATTATTAAAGATATAAAATATACTTCGTTATTTGTACGTCGAAACTTACGACACATAAATCGAGATAAGATGATCAATGGTAAAGTTAATAATCTTATCATAGTGATCCACGTATCCATCTTGTCAATTTTAGCGATATAAGATCACTGGAATTGACTGATCTCGGTTTCGTTGTACTAATCCCGAAGTACGAACATTATAAGAATTAATTATAATAAAAAGGTGATACATAGAGAAACTATCTACAAACATTGTCGGATGATGAATTAAACATCACCAACGTGTCCAGAATGGTCAAATTAGCTAGGATAGCCTACCCATCGGTCCAATTTGGACACAAAGGCAAAAAGGTAATTTCGGGTCAAAAATAATATTCGTGTCGGAGCCGTTTTGCACCAAAAAATGTGCAAGAAAATAAGTCTATAAAATAAAACAAATTATATGTCCACGAAACCAGAATGACGATACGAACCCAACGGTATATCCAGAATTGGATTTCGTTGACCCGATCTCAATTTGGTCCGTTGACCAGAACTTGGAATTCCGGTTTGCACAAAAATGCGTGCCGGAGCCAATGTTCTCAAAACTCACCAAACTATATGTCAACAAGTCCAGAATGACGATATGAACTCAACAGGATATCCGAAATTGGATTCCGATGAGCCGATCTCAAAATGATCCGTTGATCCGGATATTGGTATCCGACTTGCACCGAAATGCGTGTCGGAACCAATGTCCACTAAAACCTAGCAAATTATATGTCAACGAGTCCAAAATGACGATACGAACTCAACAGTATATCCGAAATTGGATTCCGATGAGCCGATCTCAAAATGACCCATTGACCCGGATATTGGTATCCGACTTGTACTGAAATGCGTGCCTGAACCAATGTCCACCAAAATCTAGTAAATTATATGTCAACGAGTCCAGAATGACGACACAAACTCAACGGTATATCCGAAATTTGATTCCGATGAGCCGATCTCAAAATGACCCGTTGACCCGGACTGTGGGGCCCACTTTACACCGAAATGCGTGCCAGGGCCCACGTCCTCCAAATCTAACAAATTTTATATAAAAATATGCCAGAACGAAGCCACGAGTCTACTGGTGGTGTCAGAAATGAAATCTGGAGTCCCGTGTTCAAAAATGGAATTTTACAAGTTGGAAATTACGAATTCGGACGGCCAACTTTGGCGTCGAATTCAACCAATCAAACAAGCTCATAATGAAACGAAACTGGAGGGGTAGAAAGAGGGTTATATCAGCTGTGCACGCAAAACTGTCCAAAATTTATACAATTTAAACGGTCAACTTGGTGGTCGATTTTGATGTATCAAACGATAAAATTAACGGACGAAAATTAACGGGAATGAAGATGGATATACCGAGATTGTGACAGATGAAAGAAATCACCGATCCAACGGTCGGATTTCTCAAAAATTGCGTGGGAAGTTGCTGCAACGGGGTGCACAATCGGACTTGATTCCGTACGCGTCACGGCGGAAATTCGTGCGAAATGCACGAATCGCCTATACGTCGTGCCGGAGAGGGAGATGATGCACCCAGGAGGGTCGCCGGTGTTCGCTCACCGCAGGGGGGGGCCGGCCACGGCGACGATGGCCGGCGGCAACGCCCGTACGCACAGCCATTTACCGGCCGGCTGATGCGCACAGCAGCTGCTGTGCTGCTGCGGGAGGCTGCACAGCTGTGAGCGGGGCCGACCTGGCCGGGCATGGCGAAGGCGCGACTGGGGGCGGTGGTACGCGGCCACGCGCGCTGTGGTACGGCAAACTAGTGGAGGCAATGGTGGCGTGGATGTGGTGGTGATATGGAGTAAATAATGGTGGTTAGATGGAGGGAAGATGAGGAGGCTGGTGGCCGACGGCCAGGTTGGTGGCCGGCAACGCTCGGCCAGGAGGAGGGGAGGAGTTCGGGAAATGGCTGCTGGTGGCTGTGTGTGAATTTTTTTTAGAAAGGAAGAGAGAGAAAGAGGGAGTAATAATTAAGAGTGGAAAATAGAGAGAGAAAAGGGGATTCCCTCAATGTTAGGGCCGGCCACTAGGATAGGGGTGTGGGTGAGTTTACATGTTGGAATTTGAATGGCTAGGATTAATAGGAAAATCCAATGGCTAGGGTTGAATGAGGATAGATATTTTCTAGGGATTTTTAATAAACGGAATTTTCCATTGAATATTAAAAATAGGTAGACTGGTATTTAATATTATTTTTTGGGCAAAGAAAGTGAGGGAGTCATGAGAGAGGGTAATATGAAGTTTGGACTGGGTTCGGTTGAGCCGGGTCGGATCAAAATCGGACATGGTACAATAATTAAATTTAATTAAGTGTTTATGATCATGGATAAATAAGTAGCATACGGGAGCTCAATAAATAGGACACAAGTATCATGCGGGTAGTAGGCTTCATGTGGGCCATGTCCATATTTGGGGTTGGCAAGGTTGGATCGATGTCGGGTCCCAAAATTAAATTAGAAGTCAGGTCACAAATTACGGTAGATAATTAATTGGCCTAAATTGACCCAAAAGTTGTGCAAAGCAAACGAAGCACAAGATGGTGTGTCTGAGTGGGACACGAAGGTCATGGATAAAGAGTGTCTCGAGTAGATCATACATAAAAAGTTGGTTTCAAAAAAATGACTGGTCTTGTGCTCGCAAATTAAAAGTCACGGTAACATGCATATGATGATCAAGAAAAAGAGTGGGAAATCAATTAATAATTAATCAACGATCAAATGGTCTAATTCGACCCGAAGTTGTACGAAGCAAAAAAAGTACAAGGGAAGAAGTTTGAGTGGGACATTATGTACCAAAATGAAGGTAATCTTGTCCACTACAAAACTCATGAAGAAAGTTTCTAGAGATGAACATCTCTGACACTCCAAATATCAAAGGCACAGAAAAGTACATTTAAAGATAAATAAACAGAATAAATTATTTATCGACGCTAATTCAATCAGAAAAATTAAAAAAATTAACCTGAAATTCAGGGTGCTCACAGAAATCGCATTCGACTGGTACCCGCAACCTTTCGGACAATTGCATCCATTCTTTTGACGGCTTCAAGCATATGTTCCTAGAAAGATTCTATGAAGTGGGACATGATGTGACAATGTCATCCCTCATGGACGTTGTTCAGGGGGAGAGGGAGCTAACAATGAACTATATCGAATGGTTCCGCCAAACCGTAATGAGATTGCCCCAAGGCAATCCCGAAAGTTCTTTGATTGAAATCTGCCAGAAGAAGTTGCTCTCCTCAATCAGCCTCTAGATAGGTGAAGATCAGTTCAGGGATTAGACGACCTTCATAATAAGCGCCACCAATGCGGAGGTGAAGTTAAAGAAGGCTCGCCAGCTGGGATTGCAGATCCTGGATGGAGTGTTCAAAGGCAAACGTCCTGGTACCACCCCCAATAACAACAACACTGACGACACCTCCAATAACCGGGACAATAAAGGCAAACAGGCCATGGTCACCGGTACGACCAAGAAGCTTGAACAAAAACAGACAGAAGCTCAGTGGCCCAAGGTGAATTACTCATTTGAAGATAGTCATATCAAGCCTATCTTCGACATGCTCTTGCAAGGAGACAGGATCCAACTCCCTCCACGAAGGCGCGAGCCTTGAGCGGCAGTGATGAAGGACCCAAAATATTGCTACTACCACCGCTATGTACATCATTCCACTCATGACTGCTTTCAATTAAAGCGGTACATCCAGAGTCTTATGGACTATAAAGCTCTGTCGCTAGACTTTAAAGAGGTTATCGTGGCGGCAAATATGGTATCAATTCAGTTCGATGACTTTCCCCCAACAAGTACTCAAGACAGGGTAATACCTGTCCCCCAGGCAACGATGGAGGTTACTAATCTCTCCCCCGTCCGGGACTAGACGACTGGCTTGGTACCTTTTACCACGTCATGAGGAGAGGTCATGTGGGTGCACCCAGACTTAGTGCCCAAAGTTACCCAGGCGGTGTTATCTCCAACCAACAAAAAGAAGGGCAAGAAGTCCAGATCCTGCCATACAATTTCAACCGAAGCTGAGGAGGCGGCGGCCGTTGTTACCCGGTCTGGGGTACAAGCCCAGCGCACTCTGGGTAATTCAGTCGAAGATCCTCAGCCGGCAACGCTGCCTACTACTGATGGTCCGGGGCCATCTCTGTCATGACCTGCACCCAGTGTAGGGGCACGAGAAGTGGGAAGGTTAAGCCTACACACAGTGTCGACGGTAGAACGCTATCCTAGGTCACATATATCTAACAATTATAAGGTACCTGTATAATGTGTACGCTCCGAATGGAGGTCAATATAGAAATGTACAACTCAGTCACAGCTAAGGTAGAAAATACGATAAGATAGATAGATATGAAAGTCGCCAAATGAAGTACAATAAGAGAAGAAGTCTAAGAGTTTAAGATAGCATCTCTACAACATCCAGAATAACAAAATCCCCAAATAAGTACATCTTCGTAATGCCACTCCGAGGAATGGCGCCCATGCGCATCAGCAGAAAAAAGCAATAACATATCTGTGAGACGATGCTCCTAAAAGTCAACGCTCATATGCATCAGCAAACCAGGGTGTTGATGATAATTGGACACCTACTTGCAACAGGTGGCCGTACGTCTCTATGCACCATGATGCCTACGACCGGAGCTTGCTAGACGACGATGGCTTCTGAGGCTAACTACTTCCCTTTAGCCTGTCGACTGCTCGTTTGGTGAAGCATAAATACAGTCGAAGATCCTCAGCCGACAACGCTTCCTGCCACTGATGGTCCGGGGCCATCTCTGTCACGACATGCACCCAGTGTAGGGGCACGAAAAGTGGGTACGTCCAGCCTACACCACAGTGTCGACGGTAGAATGCTGTCCTAGTTCACATACATCTAACAATTATAAGGTACCTGTACAATGTATACGCTCCGAGTAGAGGTCAATATAAAAAATGTACAACTCAATCACAGCTAAGGTAGAAAATACGATAAGATAGATAGATATGAAAGTCACCAAATGAAATACAATAAGAAAAGAAGTCTAAGAGTTTAAGATAACATCTCCACAACATCCAGAATAACAAAATCCCCAAATAAGTACATAATGTATCCAAAATAAGACAAGACAATAAGGTAAGATAACTAGTCTAGCTAACTAGCCTAGACTACTGGGGTAATGTCCTTTACAAGGGCTTGGTCCTCCTGGGAGTCCAGCTCACAGGTGTCATCTAGGCCTGCTCCATAGTATATAGGACAGAACTCCTCAATGTCATCTGTAATATTTCAACAGGTCCAGTCAGGATAGGAATGAGCATAATACATCTCACGCAGTTCATAATATGACAGGATATATAAATATGTTATAGAGTAAGATACATGTAACGCTAGAGAATATATGAAGTAAAAGAGATGACTGTAAAGAAATATCTACTATAAGTAAAGTGGCTAGTGATGTAGAGTACAAGATAGACATGTGAATGACTTGAATTTGCACATGATTATACTACTTTGGAATTGTTCACATGACCATTTATACTCCCCCGTACCCCAATCAATACACAAAGATCCAGACAAGTTATGTTATTGTACATGATTTCACATGGGGGCCTATAAATGGGTGCACATGAAGTATACATGAGGGGCTCTGTGAACATGAGATTACATGAATCACAAGAGTGCTCATGAATGGTGAAAGCACCGGAGTATATGATGAAAGTGAAACGCACATGACATGACATAACCCGATGCTCCCGAGGGGGATAACATCTCATAAAGGGATCCGTATAGTACCAATACATGTTAACAATATGACAGCATCAAGTAAAGTAATCTAGTGCATAAATATAAATCCTATCAAGTATAAAACGGTCAGAGAATGTACTTGTTTGCAAAAACAAAAGTTGATCTTTATTTCACAAACTTTGTAAGAAGATTACAAGAATTCTGGAAAAGTACAACTATAGGAATCCGATCTGAAGACGATCGCTTTATCCCTTGGACGATGTGAACTTTGAAGACGGTAGCCTCTGAAGATTGCAGCAGCACTTTGGCAAGAACTCCAGATCTCTGGTGATGATTTTTGTGTGTGTGTGTCCGATAAGGAAGACTTGAAACTCTATTTATAGAGTTATGGAAATAACTAACTTTTAGTTATTCTGACTTACGCAGGATGGATTACACAGACATTGGATTGCGTAAGCAACGAACTGCGCAGGCAGTTATTCGATCGTGGACCACCTGTATGTGACGCGTGGCATTGTTTGATTGAAATATGCTTGGTCGTGTACAGACGGTTGCCACATGGTGAGTAATTGATGGCATGTAGGCCCTGTATAAATTGTCAGTTGTCTTGATGGAGTGCGCCACATGAATTATGCTGTCTTCAGATTGTACTGGGATGGACCGCGCTGCAGAGAGTCTGGAAGATTGTGCTGCATGTACAGCTGTCCTCGAGCGCTGTGCTGTACGATAAACGAACAGTTTCCTCGATCTTCGTGCTATCAGCTGTCAGAAGATTTGATTTTCTGTCAGATAATGATGACAAGGCCACGTCAGCTTGCGCACTTGGATGTGTGCGCAGTTCAGTCTGCGCACTTGAGTTGCTGCGCAATCTGTCTCCTGCGCAGTTCAATTGAAGAGTGCACAACTTGATTTTTTTGCCTTTTTGATGGGTGCAACTTGATTTTTAGGACCTACAAGACCCCCTTCAAAGTTTTCGAAGTTTGAAAATATTCAAATCTTCGAAATACTTTGAATTTTGATTTTTAAAATCAAGTTGCGCAAGTAATGCCCTGTCTGCGCAATTGGAGAAATTAGTTCCTATTTCTTCGGTGCAATCTGAGGCGTCTGTTTGCTTTCGAAAAACTATAAATAGTTCTCATTCCTCTTTCTGTTGTTCTTTACTTGTTTCCACTTTGTTTAAGAGAGAAAAATTCCTGAGCCCACTCCGACTCTTCTCCTTCTTCTCCATCGACTTCAATGGCTCCGAAGCGTTCCGCCGCCGACAAGGACAAAGCCTCCGCCGAGTCTTCGACTCGGGCTGCGCCGCATATTTTACGACACGAAGTCGGTCATCCCGCACTGCAAGGTAGTCGCTCGATCAAAAACCCTTTTTAGGGTTCTTTGACATGATTGAATCTTCAAATCTATCTCTTTTTAGAGATTTGGTTATAATGTGCCGCCCTATTTAGGGTTTCGGTTGCACAAACCCAATATTTTTCATTTTTATGAAGACTATTTTCTTGCACAATCGGTTGGAAAGCGCTGGCAAAAGTCAGCGCATTCTATCGGTTTGCGCAAGTCTGTCCAGCACAAACTGTTGCCTTGCACAAGCTTGTTAGCGCAATCTGATGGCTTGTGCAAGTGAATATGTTGGCACAACTGGACAGTTTGCGCATAGAAGCTGTTGTTGCGCAATCAGATGTTTTACAGACAGCGTAATCTGATGTTTGCGCAATTTGCTGATTTTTTTGGACAGAATCTTTGATTTTTTATGTACTGAATTCTGTCTTTCTGTTTGATGCAGTTAACATCAGAGAAGTCCTAAATTATAAAATCTTTGCAGGGACCCTTGCTGAACCAGAGTTTAAAGAAGATTTGTCCCATGTAATATTTCCCCAATATGCTCTGCCATCTTCCCGTCAAGCCATCTTAGTAGCACAGGACAACGAAACTTTATTGAGTCTGATGGACGGGCAGCCTCTGCAGACTGCAGACGCCGTCACTCATAAAAAGCCTCTATTTCTGTTCGATGAGGCTCTTGATAAGAGTTCTTAGCCGAGGCCTCGAGTCGAACAAAGACTCTTTCAGAGAGGTGAGAAGAGGATATTGATACCAGACATTGCCAGGTGCCTCCCTCTATCCCGCTATGCTCATGCGAGTTATCCCAGGAGGATGGACTGGGATATTACTCCTCTCCAACAAGCCAGAACAGGAAATATTTGTGTGAAAAAAGGAGCAAATCACAAGAATATGTTCTATAGCTCCTCTGAGCGTCATAGCTCCTTGCTCAGAGGATTGAAGCCCGACTGTATTCCACCAGAGAACTCCTCCTTGCTGCTGCCGGTTAGGACGCCGATCTTTACGAATGAATTTGCAAAGGTTGAGGGAAGATACCCGGATCCGGACATCCGATTGACAGGTCTGGTGAACCCAGATAACAAAAGATGGAACTGCATAACCAATTGGATATTGGTTCAGTTCGAAGAGAATCTCAAAGAGATTGAGCTGTATCAGGTGGTATACTCTACCGTATATGGATTCCACCCCAACCCTCATCTGATTCTCGCTTTGGCGGAGAGGTACAATTTTAGGACAGGGACTTCATGACACCCTGTGGAGAGATTGGACTAGCTCTTCATGAGATGAAGTATATCTCGAGCTTACCAATGGGAGACTTCTCCTATGAAGAATTTGTTCCAACAAATGACGAGTTGGACCGACTTCATCGAGAGAATGCTGAGATGGTGGCCGTTTTTAAAGAACTGCTGTGCCACTATAAGATTTGCTCCATGTATTATAAGAGTGGCTCCTCTGGCACTTGCTACTCGTCAAAGTGGTTGCCCAATCTCTTCCTTAACCACATCAAAGAGAATAAGACTAAGGAGCACGATACGTGCAACCCTAACTTCTTCAGACCACTCAGCCATAGTGAGGTGATAGGACTAATGGAGGAAAACAAGGAAATGGACATCAAGGTTGATGATGAACTTCAATACCCTCCTTTCAAGATAGGAGATTTTATTGAAAGTTCCGTGAGAATGGGCTATAGGCCCATGTCAAAGGAAGCCTAGCTGGCGGGTTTCCTCACATACTGGCTCCGACGATTCGTCGTACCTGGAGCGAGCGCCGTAGATCGCTTCCATCGCGGCGTGCTCTTTGCTGCCGTCCGTCTAGTTTTTGTCTACCGGATGGATCTGCTATCGACGATGACCTGTAGAGTGAACGCAGGTCTTCTTCTTTTTGTTGATTTAATGCTCAAGAGGAAGGGAAAGAAAGGGAACTTCCCTCGACTGGAGCTTCCTTACACCTATTTGTTCGGATGGTTGCTTCTGCACCATCCTTCATTGATGAATCCTGACATAGGGACGGTCAGTGGAAGCTTCTTGTGAAGATTCTCAAGGAGCAAATGGATATATACCAGCCTAAGAGATTGCAGATGAGCCCTGAATCTCGGGAAAGGGTGGAATTTCTACTGTGTTCCCCCTCCAACTGGCTATGAATATATGTCTACAAATCTGGTTGATCTTGGGAGGCAGCCTTTGGGTCGTACATCATTTGATTGGCTGAGGACAATTAGGCCGTCGCACTTGGTTTATAGATTTGAAGATGAATGTTACTTAGAACCATATCTTCCCAGCCGCTTTGCTCGTCAATTCGGCTACGACCAGTTCCACGTGGGTAACGCCATAACGTGCCTGCAAGGACAAGGCTATCTGATTGATGGATCTCGGGCATGGGCTTATTATAACGCTCGAGATACCAGAACAATGTTCTCGATACCAACAAAGAGCGACCATGGCCCGCGGATGCTGTACACATATTCAATCTTTTACACATCGGCGAACACCTTTGCAGAGAATTTCAGTCTTGCCGATAGCTTCACGACAGCGACCAGATTGAAGAAAAGAGCAACTGTAGTGGTGGCTCCTGGCAACGAAGAAGAGCGTGAACCGGCCAATGCGCCGTTGGAAGCTTCAAGGGAAGCCAACTTCCAGGAAGAGGTCAACGAACCATTGTGCATCTCTTTGAAAGTTGTCAAATCTCCCGCCAAGGAGAGGAAGAGAAGGAAAGAAGAACCTTCTTCTCCAGTTACGAAGAAGAAACTTGTCATGGAACCATCAGAAAGGGTTACGACCCGATCACAATCTCGACAGCAGGCCGAATCAACTCAAAGAGAAGAGGCGGCGACCCCGACCTCTATCCAAAAGCAAGACAATGTTTTAGATGTATAGAGTCCAGAGAGACCTCTACATAGAAAGAAGTTAGTCCTCTGGAGAAAGAAGGTAGTCACTCCTCGACCTATGTCATTGGTCATAGCTAGTGCTATTGCCGGATTTACAATGTCATCTCCTACTCCTGCCCCTGAACCCAGGCAGGAAACTCCTAGTCCAGAATAGAGAGATGAGGCTGTAGAGCCCAGGAAAGACATTGTGGAGAGAGAATGAAGTTTTGCGATCTCCTTCACCTGCGGTGGAAACTACACAGCTTCCTGCTACACCAGGAACACTCTGTGAAGAAGAAGATCGTTTAATGATTGATGCATTGAATGATTGCGACTTTGGCCTACTGGATGATGTAAATTCGCCCGTCGCAATGGACAGCGAAGAAGTGCCAGAGGACAGTGAAGATATATCAACAGAAGTTGTTGATGATACTTTAAATCCCGAAGAGGACACTAATGTCCATGTATCTTCGGACGCTGTTGATGACACGCCAAATCCTGTAGAGGATGTTGAGGTGTATGTGTCTCCAGAAGAGAATGCGGATGAAGAAGTAGCACCTAAAGAAACTACTCCTGCTGATCCCAAAGGTATTAAATGATTTTATCAACCTTCTTTTCATAGATTTAAATAGCTGACATCTACACTTTTATCCATGCAGAGCTTGAATCTTCCCCAGTTCCTCCCACATGCACAGACATAGTGCCAATAACGGCTATAGCTAGTGGTAGCCGACATTTTTCGGGTGGCTCTGAGGCAGGAAGTAGCCAGGCAGTAATGTCTGAGGCTACTTCTATTAGGTTGGAATCTGTGCCAACAGATGATAGACTTGTTGCTGGGTCAAGTCATGGTAAGATTGCTTTTTAACTTTTGACCCTTTTCAATTAGTTGCTAATGACAACAAATAATAAGGTTCATTTGATTTTGTAGAAGAACATCTGGGAGGGGCAGCCAGCTCTACCATGGCTCCTTTGTCTAAAGAGCCCTCTACTCAAAAGGAGGAAGCTGAACGTCTATCTTCACAGACACCTGCTGCTGCTTCGACGTCTATGGGAGTAGCTGCTAATCCTGGTGCTCTGGCTACTAACCGATTTATCATTAGCTCCTTCAGCAACCTTTTCTTTAATTCGTTGAAACCCTTAGTAAATAGAGTGATAAAGAAAGAGGATGTTGGTTTCTCTACAGTTAGAGGTCCAACCTCCTATTTGATCAATGCCATCCGCAGTCAAGGCGACGAAGCTCAGGCCGTTTTTCTTGAACATGTACTAGATGAGTTGGAGGCATCGGTTAGAATATACAAAGAGCTTAATAGGGGGGAGATGGAGCTCTTGGTACAAGCTGAATTCGAGAAGATGTCATAAGAAGTCGCAGTTGCGAAGGTTGATCTCCAAGTTCTCTTGGACACTTTCTCTACTAAGTCTGCTGAGTATAATTCCCAAGTGGAAACAATAGCATCTATTGCTGAAGAGAAGGAGAGGAAAGTTGCTGGGCTGCAAGCAGAATCTGCCCGTCTTCAAGAAGAGCTGAGACTTATTCAACTTGCTCTGGAGGATGAGGCCACACAACATCGGGCTGCAGTTCAACAACTGAACGCTCTGACTCAGGAGAGAGATGAGTATGTCGTAACTCATCAAGATGAAATCTCTCGCAGAATAGTAACCATGCCATCTTTCGACGATAAGTCTGGGATGGAGGAAGCTAGAAAACGAGTGATGGACTCTCGTGAGGAGCGACTGCAATCTTTAAAGCAGCAAATGACTAACTTGATGACTCCACCAGCAGAATGAGAAAAACTTTTTGTATCTTCAATTTTTGTAACATGTAATGATATAATGTCTTTCAATTTTTGATCAATAAAAAGACATTTCTTTTGCGGCTCTTGTATGATATATTTCTTGATTTTTTTAGAAAATAATTATATTTAATTATATCTACTCAGAGGTAATGTGGACATGGCAGAATATAATATATTGAATATCATTATTTCAGTATACAACTTAATCATAGATGACAAAGTGATTCGTCAAAATGTATGAACGAAATAAATCGTCAGGATGAACGGATGGACCGTCAAATGAATGGAATGAACGGATGAACCGTCAGGTGAATGTAATGAACGGGTGAACCATCGGATAAATGAACGGGCGAACCATCGAATGGATGGAACGAACGGATGAACCATCGGATAGAATATGATGAACGGGCGAACCGTCAGAAGAATGTAATGAACGGACGAACTGTCAGATGAATGAATTGAACGGATCGACCGTCAGATAAATGAACGGGCGAACCATCGAATAGATGGAACGAATGGATGAACCGTCGAAAAGAATATGATGAACGGTCGAACCGTCAGATGAATGTAATGGACGGACAAACCGTCAGATGATTGAATTGAACGGGTGGACCGTCAGATGAATATGATGAATGGATGAACGGGTGGACCGTCGAATAAATGAACGGGCGAATCGTCGAATGGATGGAACGAACGGATGAACTATCGAAAAAATGAACGGGCGAACTGTCAGATGAGTTTGTCGCTTCCTTGTCTTACGAATCTCTGTCTATAAATAGAACAGAAAATCAGATAGACTGATCATTTTTACTTTTCAACATAAAGATGTCGTCTGGAGATACATCCAAGAAGGCTGAGATTGCCCCGAAGGTTGAAGCGGTTACTGACGAACGTCCAGTCGAGTCGGCCCAGCCAAGGCAGACAGAGGCAGACGAAGGTTCATCTGCACCCAAGCCGCCAAGGGATATCTTGGATCTTCTTCTTAAACCAGGGCAGACTGAAGAAGAATAAGCCATGAGGATGGCATCTTGCAAGTTCCTGGTTGGATCGGGCAAGAATGTTCTCGGCACTTTTACCGACTATGTCTTTGAGAAAGACGGTAGTAGTCCTCGTCCAAATTTTGAGAAGGATGATAGTGACCTTCCTTGATATTATGTACTCATTCATGATGAAATAAAATTGAATTTTATTTATGAACTTGTCTGATGATTACAAGCAATGTTTTTTACATTTATATATAATACTTTTTGAGGAACTTGCCATTGATGGGCATCATTGCAACTTGACCATCTAGCTCTGTGAGTTGATAGGCTCCATTTGAGAAGACTTTGCTCACGATATATGGCCCTTCCCACTTTGCATCGAACTTGCCTTTGCTCATGTGAGTCATAGTCATGGGACGTCTGACTGTTAGAACGAGCTCTCCTTTCTGAAAGTCTCTAACTTTAACTTTGCGATTGAAAGTCTTCGAGATGCGGGCTTGGTATAACTTAATATGCTGTTGAGCCAATAGCCGCTTCTCGTCAAGTGCTTCTAATTCTTGGAGTCAAAGAAGGTCGTTGTTCTCTGTAGTGAGTTCATTGGCGATAGCAAACCTCAAAGACAGAATTTGATGTTCCAAGGGTAGAACTGCTTCACAGCCGTATACCAAAGAGAAGGGTGTACAGCCTGTAAGGTTGCGGACCGTAGTACGGTAGGCCCAAAGACATTCTCCAAGCTTTTCACTCCAGTTTCGTTTGTTAGTAGACACAAACTTTTTGAGAAGCTTGATGATAGTCTTGTTGAAGGCTTCAGCTAAGCCATTAGTAGCAGGATTGTAGGCTGTTGAAGCGACATTGTCAATCCGGTGATCGTCACAGAACCTTGTAAACTTTTGGCTGATGAACTGAGGTCCGTTGTCATGAATGATCCTTCGAGGTACACCAAATCTATAGATGACATGGTGTTTGACAAAGTTAATGACGTTGCTGGTCTTAACTTCAGCCAATGGTATAGCTTCGGCCCATTTGGAGAAGTAGTCGGTTATTGCCAGTATGAACCGATTTCCCCTAGAAGAAGGAGAATTGATGGAACCTATGATGTCCATGCCCCAGGCTTCAAAAGGCCAGGAAGCAGCAGTCGGATGAAGGAATTCTGATGGTTGATGAATGAAATCCGTGTGGATTTGACAAGCTCGACATTTTCTTACATAGTCAACGGCATCAGATACCATAGAGGGCCAGTAGTAACCCATGCGTCGGATACGATCCTGTAGCTTAGGACCGGGTTGATGTGCTCCGCAGACACCGTCATGAGCTTCACGCAATACTTGCTTCACTTTATCACCAGCAAGACAGTGCAAGAGTAAGCCGTCATAAGTTCGCCGGTAAAGAGTTTTGATGGTCTGATTGTAGTAGAATCGCAGAGATCGCCGACGAATACTCGTAGCTTCCTTGGGATCTTCAGGGAGTATGTCATGAAGTACGAAGTCGATGAAGGGAGCTCTCCAATCTTCATTGATAACATTGATTTCAGTAAGATTACTGAACTCAATATTATGATTGTTTTTGATGCAGAATAATTCTCGATTAGAGACAACCACCACCTGCTGTCTTTTGATAGGGATGGCTAAGACTGCTGCAAGATTGGCCAAAGCGTCGGCTTCAGTATTGCAAGCTCGACGGACATATTCGATGAAGAAGGCTTTGAATGATGTAGCCATGTTGATTGCCCCTTCATAGTAAGGCACTAGATCTTGATGGCGGACTTCATAGGTTCCTCTAACCTGGTTAACAACCAGCTTGGAGTCACCATAAACTTCCAGATATTCAATGTCCAGTTGTTTAGCTAACTGAAGACCGATGAGCAGAGCATTGTATTCTGCTACATTGTTGAAGCAAGGTTCATCTAAGGAGTAGGCTCTTTGAATAGCTGACCCGTCTGGAGAAACAAGGACAACTCCAACTCCTGCGACAATGGCACCATTGGGTCCAATCCTGGATACACCGTCAAAGAATAGACGCCAAGCAGGAAATTCTTCAGAGACCGTATTAGATTCTAGTGTCTCGTTTGGAATTTCATCATAGAGTTTAGATGTCTCTGGAACAGGATGAGCTGCTAAGAAATCTGCCAGTGCTTGACCTTTGACAGACTTTTGAGGAACATATACCATGTCATATTGGGCTAGCAGAATGGCCCATATAGCCAATCGAGAATTGAGTGTGCTAGGCTTCTTCATCAGTACCCGAAGAGGATTAACTCGGGATATGACATGAATAGTTTGGCCAATGATGTAATGCCTCATCTTTTAAACAGCAAACATAAGAGCTAGGCATTCTTTTTCGACCGGACTATAACGGTGTTCGGCACCAGTCATAGTACGACTGAGGTAGTAGATGGCCTGTTCATGACCTTCTTTGTTCTTTTGGGCAAGTAAAGCACCCAATGAATGATCCATAGCACGAACATACATTAAGAATGGTATGCCTGAAATCGGTGGTACCAAGACTGGTGGGTTCATGAGATATCGCTTTATATCGTCGAATGCTCGTTGACATTCTTCGGTCCGGATGAAAGATACATCCTTCTTCATTAGTTGAGTAAATGGTCTGCAGCGTCCAGACAGATTCGAAATGAACCTCCTGATGTACGCAAGTCGACCTTGGAATCCTCGTAGCTCTTTTAGGTTGCGTGGAGGACGCATCTCTTGAATGGCTTTGATCTTCTCGGGATCCACGTGTATACCCTTAGAGGTAATGACGAAGCCGAGAAATTTTCTACTAGAGACACCCAAAAATGACTTGGTGGGATTCATTTTGAGTTGATGTTGGCGCATGAGATTGAAGATAGTTCTCAAGTGTTGAATGTGATCTTCCTTTTGACGACTTTTGACAGCAATATCGTCGACGTAGCATTCGACAGTCTTGCACAGATGATCTCGAAAGATGGTACTCATGGCTCGTTGGTAAGTTGCACCAGCGTTCTTGAGACCAAATGGCATCACATTATAGCAGTAGACTCCGCGAGGAGTGCGAAAAGAAGTATGTTTTTCATCTTCAGGATTCATCCGAATTTGATTGTATCCGGTGAATCCATCCATGAAAGATATCCTTTTGAACCCACAGGTATTATCGATCATGACGTCCGTGATAGGGAGAGAAAATTCATCTTTTGGATATGCTTCATTAAGATCCTGAAAGTCGATGCAGACTCGAACTTTTTCGGTTTTTTTAGAACTGGGACGACATTGGCTACCCAATCAGGATGCTGCTCTTCTCGAATAAAGCCACAAGCGATGAGCTTCTTGACTTCATCGTCGATTGCATCCATCATTTCTGGCTTGAAGCGCCGTTGTTGCTGTTTGACCGATTTTGCATTCGGCAAGATATTCAATTTGTAAGTAGCAACTTTGGGATCTAAACCTGGCATGTCTTCATAGCTCCAGGCAAAGATATCAATGTATTCTTGAATAAGAAAAATTAATTCTTGCTTATCTGCCTCTGGGAGGTTCTTGTTGATGAATATTGGACGAGGTGACCCGCTCTCTCCTACATCAATTTGAACCAATTGATCTTCGGTAGGAGGTTCTCTTTGTTCAAATCAGAGTTTCCATTGGGTATCCATTCATTGAGCCCAGGGGTCTGTTTCAGGATTCTCTTCAATATCCTCGTCATAGCCTTTGGAAGTTCGACGGAGACCATGTTAGAAGATACGATCAATCGATGAATTTGACCAATGCTGTTGTCAGAATCCCAGGATCTTCGGTAGGAATTAGAAGATACGATCAATCGATGAATTGTTGTTCCGGTCCTTTACTAAAAAGTATTGGACTCTCGCCTTTCTTTCGAGAAGGGACAACAAAGTATGAATCATCTGGGTGTTCGAGTAAGACTTTTGTTTGAAGAGACTGTACAACTCCCATTGTAAATGATCGAAAGCTATCTAACATATCCAAATAGCACTTAGCATGATACATGACATCAGTATACTGGAAAGCAGATACTTTTTCATTGATTTGTACATTTGTATTTACAATAGGACCTTTAGCCTTAGCAGGCTTGGTCAGATTGATTACAAGAGGGGGAGAAGAAGAACGTGAAGGAGGATTGGACTTATTATGACGAAGGTCGATAATAAGCGGCTCAGAGGAGGTGAGCTCTCTTTTATCCTTGTTATGAGATAAATCAATAACAAGTGGATCAGAAGAGGTGAGCTGCCTTTTTTCCTTGTTACGACATAGATCGATAACAAGTGGCTCAGAAGAGGTGAGCTCCCTTTGATCCTGACCATCATCAGTTGGCTGCTTCTGGACAGGCAAGTGAATAGCCAGTGGTTTGGAGGATTGAGGACAAGAAATACGCCCTTTGACAGGTATAATGAGAGTGTCATTAGGCACCGCTTCTTGTTCTTCTTCAGTGTCAAGAGACAGTACTACTTTCATAAATTCATCCTTGTACATACGAGCATCGTTGCAGTATACTTCGACACCTTTGAACGGATAGAGATCAGCAACCTCCTTTTGAACCTCTCCATTATCATCGATATATTTGAAACATTGATGGAGAGTCGAAGGAACAATGTTATGTTCACGCAGGAATGGTCTCCCCAACAGTGCATTGTAAGAACAACCATGGTTGTCAATGATGTAGAAGGTCACCTTTGTGCGGAGATTGCCTATTTGGAGTTTTAGGCGAATCTTGTCCAGAGGTTCACTTCTTCCCTGGTTGAACCCAAGAATGGTGGTGATTGTACTGGAAAGACTATGCACTGGGATCTTCAATGCATCTAACATTGTCTTCGGCATAATGCTGAGGACAGACCCTGGATCTATCAGAATACGATCGACTTTCATCGAGTCGACATATCCTGTATAGTATAAAGGACGGTCGTGCCTATTATCTTTCATCAGCATGTCATCCTGTGTGAAAGTTATGTTTGGAATTAACTCCAACACACTATGACAATGGAGACAATAGACTGGCTCTGCTTTTGGCTTCTTCAGAAGGGCTAGACAGGTTTCTGCCTGCATGAGAGCTTCACTTAGAGTTTCTCGAGTCTCTTTTGAGAGGCACAAGAGCTCAAAAATTGACAATCGGGCCGGTGTATTGGCTAATCGAGCCAAGATATCAAAGTTGTAAGACTTCTCAAGTCCTAAAGGAGATGACTTCTTCAAAGGTTTGTCGAAGCGGACTTGTTGTTTGCCTTTGTCGGCTACCGTCGGCTTGGAAGGAGTGGGTTCTACAACCGGTGAGGAGGCAGAAGGGATGTCTTCAGTGGAAGCAGGTTGCACTGGAGCGGACTCAGAAGAAGAAGCAAGATTCTCCTGAGCTTCGGGATAATCCTTTAGATAGGCTTTCCCTGATCTGGTGCCCAGCAGGATTTCCTCGTCAACTATAGGGTCAAAAGACACCATATTGCAGGTCTTTGTCTTGCCCTTAGAGCGTCCTTTCTTCTTGGAGGAGAAAGAGGGAACTTCAAACTCTGAAGCAAGATCAGGGTGAATCCATATAACCTCGCCATTGTCAAGAGACAAGGGGACGAGACCTTCACTTTATGGAGGAGGAAGATTCTCGAACTCAAGAGTAGCTTTGGGGATAGGAATGACACCGTGTTGCATCATCTACGGAGGGAAGTCACCGAATTAAACTGAGACCATGTTTGCGGTAACAGTCTTCTCGTCTTGCTGCAGAGTAACAACACCAACGTTGACTAGCTCCTGAATTTTACCTTTGAGCACATAACATGCTCGAGTGAGATGCCCAATAAACCTGTGATAGACACAGTACTTAGGATGATCAGTTTTGCCGACCTCATCAGGCTTCTTGGGGTGTGGGAGTTGAAGCTTATTGTTTTTGATCAAGCAATCAAAGATGCTCACGGTGTCATTCTCGTCAAATGAGTACTCTACTTTCGGACGAGGTTCTCTTGGTGGAGGTGCAGAAGGAGTAGAAGTGGACGTAGGTGGAGCTACGTTGACCATCAGAGATTCTTTGTTCTTCAAGTTGATGTTCAAAGTTTCTTTTTCCTTGCGGTTGTTCTGGCGATTACCATCACCCGATGTTTGATGTTCATCCCGGTCGGGATTAGACATGTGTACCCCTAGTTGCTTGAATTTGTCAGCGCTAACTTCAGCTGCTTTAGCGTTGACAATGAAGGATGGCCAATCTTGGAACTGAGTTGACCCCGTCCACATGCTGATGATAGGCAAAAGATTTGCCTTGCAGGTGTCTATAGTCACAGCGGCCGGAGTTCCAGGAGGCATTTTTAAAGCTTCTCGGCGGAACCTTCAATAAAACTCTCAGCAGTTTTATTATGCCTTTGTTTGATTTTATTAAGGGATGACATGGTCATGTCATTGATTCCCTCATAGAATCGTTCCAAGAAGATTTATTTTAGACCTGAGAAGGAAGTGATACAGCCATCGGGCAGGCTTCTGTACCAATCGTATGCCATACCGGCTAAACAGCCAACGAATACTCTGGTAAGAAGAGTGTCATTTGGCTGAAGTTGGACAGTCATTACCTCAAAGTGGTTAATAAACTGACTGGGAGAAGTGCTGCCATCAAACAGCAAGATTGTTGGGATTTTGTACTTTGGAGGAAATGGGACTTCCTTCCATTCAACTGGGTAAGGTTGCTTAATCCCCAACCTCTGCAAGTTGTCTTTCTTTTTGAAGGCCTCGAACTGAGTGCGCAGGAGTTTGACAGCTTTATTAGCATCCTCCACTGATATAGAAGGAGCAGGCTGAATCAGAGTGTTAGGGGGAGGAACAGCGTGGTAAGCACTACCCCCAGCACCTGACTGACTGGGTGTAGGTTGAATCTGTACAGGAGGTACTTGAGGAGATGCTACCCCCAGCCCTGCATTGACAGGCACCGACGATGCTATGATCTCAGGATTTGTAGCAGGTACAATCGGCGGTACTGTATGTTGGGCCATAATGATAGAATACATACTTGCAACCATTTCGGCCATGGTCTTCAACTTGTCTTCTAGCGCAGCTATTCGTTGTTCTTGGCTAGCTGAACTGGAAGCATCTGGGTCTTCAGTAACAACATAAGCTGTCACTTCTCTGGGTACAGTGGAAGACACTGTCTGTTCCGAACTTTCACTGTATGCATCATAGTCGGAGAAAGAATCATCTCCTGAGTGAGAAAAAGGAAGAGGACCAGAAGGATCTTGAAGATTCCTTTGACCGATTGTATCTCGGCTTCCGGATCGGGTATGTTAGAATACTCCATCAGAAGATTCTTGGAGTAGATCCAAATATCGCTGGCTTGGCTTGCGAGGCTTGCCGTACTTGGAGCACTTCCTACCCCCAGTATCTCGGGAAGTCATGTTGACGGAAGCGTACAAAACTTCGTCTTCATCTTCTGACATAGGTTCAGAGTTTGTAAAGTTCAGACGATCGAAGACAGATCGTCTTGTTGTCTGACAACAACACTTGATGACAACCTTGTGATTACAATGGTGTCCAAGTGGTTGCACTGGAGGCGTTGAGATGTCGTCCCGTTTTTGTTTAAGGTGTTCTCGGAGATCAGGAACAATGACGGAACGAGAAGAAGTTCGAGGGATATGTTCTTTGACAACATTCGGAACATGGTTCCGGTTCTTCAAATGTTTTGTCCCTTGAGTGTACAGGGAAGTACTCATTTCATTAGCATAGGTGTCCGAATTTTTGATCCTGGAAGTTTGCCTCTGATACTAGTTTGTCTTCGGCATTGGCTGTTTGCGTTTTGTCGAATTTTGTCGATTGAGATAAGTTCTTAGATCAGCAAACTCACCCCCAGGGGTTTCTGTCTGAGACACCATCAATATTCCCTGTTTTGAATGGGATATCTTGAGAGTTGGAAGATCTTGGAATTCTGCTACCGGAGTAGGCAGAATTCCTTTTTGATTAGTACACCTCCTGTCGGGGAGAGTTCTTGTACCGACTGGTGCCGAGGCACGTTCAGATTTATCTTCTACGGTAAAAACCAAAGAAGACTGAGAAAATACCAAAGGGCCTTTTCTTTTATTTTGTGAAGAAGGGTTAGCTAAAGAGCGTTTCCCTCTGTTGTCTTCCAAGTCGTGGGACGAGGAAGTTTGAGAAAAGACCAACGGGCCTTTTCTTTGTTCTGAGGAGGAAGAGGAATAGCCAAAAGACTACCCCTAGTGGATTGCGCTGGAACAACAGGGTGCTTGAGAAGAGGAGCAGAGTTTTTTCCCTTGCTGTGAGAAGAAGAGAGATTAGCCAAAGGGTTGTCTCTCTTAGACTGTGCTGGCGCAGTTTGCACAGGGATTGAAGTGGTTGTTGGCGCACTGGCAGGTTGCGTATGAGCAACTCTGGCAGAAGGTCTTCTGGCCACAGTCTTAACAGCTTGCGCAGCAGGAGTTTTGATGCCAGAGTGCTTGAGTTGCACTCTGGTTGCTGGAGTGGTGGAGTGCGCAGGCAGAGTTGCAGCCAACTGCGCCAGGGGAAGAGGAGTCTTGCACTTTGACAGAGCAGCATAGGAAGTGGTTTGTGCACTGGCAAGAGGAGCAGCATACTGCACATGGGCAGGAACAGTAACTGCACAGCAGAGGCAGTAGCAGCAGCAGATTGTGCAGCAGGCTGAGCAGCAGAGGCAGTAGACTGCACAATAGTCTTGGGGAACCACACTGGGTGAACTTTGCTCTTGGCAGAAGTTGTTGCAGTGCGAAGGGTGGTCCTGGAGTTGATCATCGCCTCGTAGGCCGTCTGGTTGACCTTTACAACCAGCGTCTTCTGCATCTTTCCGATAGACGCAACGTCACATTGAGTTGTCACTTCCTCGTCGGAGGAGAAAGTCGTCCCCAGCAGTGTCGCCATTTTGTTTGCAAAAACAAAAGTTGATCTTTATTTCACAAACTTTGTAAGAAGATTACAAAAATTCTGGAAAAGTACAACTATAGGAATCCGATCTGAAGACGATCGCTTTATCCCTTGGACGATGTGAACTTTAAAGACGGTAGCCTCTGAAGATTGCAGTAGCACTTTGGCAAGAACTCCTGATCTCTGGTGATAATTTATGTGTGTGTGTGTCCGATAATGAAGACTTGAAACTCTATTTATAGAGTTATGGAAATAACTAACTTTCAGTTATTCTGACTTGTACAGGATGGATTGTGCAGACATTGGATTGCACAAGCAACAAACTGCGCAGGCAGTTACTCGATCGTGGACCACCTGTATATGACGCGTGGCATTGTTTGATTGAAATGTGCTTGGTCGTGTACAGACGGTTGCCACATGGTGAGTAATTGATGGCATGTAGGCCACGTGTAAATTGTCAGTTGTCTTGATGGAGTGTGCCACATGAATTGCGCTGTCTTCAGATTGCGCTGGGATGGACCGCGCTGCAGAGAGTCTGGCAGATTACGCTGCATGTACAGCTTTCCTCGAGCGCTGTGCTGCACGATAAACGAACAGTTTCCTCGTTCTTCGTGCTGTCAGCTGTCAGAAGGTCTGATTTTCTGTCAGATAATGATGACAAGGCCACGTCAGCTTGCGCACTTGGATGTGTGTGCAGTTCAGTCTGCGCACTTGAGTCTGCACAATCTATCTCCTGCGCAGTTCAACTGAAGAGTGCACAACTTGATTTTTTTTGCCTTTTTGATGGGTGCAACTTGATTTTTAGGACCTACAGTACTCGCTTGGGATCCTGAGTATCCGATGAGGATATATGTCCAGACACAGTAGATGAGTCCTATTTAGAGCAACACAGGTCACAACATGTCCAGAATGGTATTATTAAACTTTACAATGCATTCTATAAACATTCTAGGTCATTCTAGACTAAAGTCAACTCTTAGTGAACTCTAGTCAACTTCACTCGTCAAACTAGGTCAATCCTAGTCCAATCAAGTCTCACTAAGCCTAGGCTAGCACTCAAGCAAAATCAAAGCCCTAATCAGTTATCACACACAAATACAAACTATGTATATTCATCCTTATACAATATATACATAGATATTCATATAGGCTAGTGCCTAATACACAAACAAGAAACAACTTGGTACACATATATGTAAGTAGGGGGTGAGTGTGTGCAACATTGTGTTGGGTAGTGATATGGTGTGTGTGTGTGGACTGTCTCATGGTGTGTGTGTTCAGTTGTATAGTGTTATAGGGTGTGTGTGTGTACCACTGTTAGTGAGATGAAGGTGTGTGTGTACAGTTCACATATGTGTGTGAGTGTCTAGCTACACAGTATGACAGGGTATGTGTGTGTATTCAGTGAGTGACATCTGTGTGTGAGTGTCAACTGTGTGCGTGTGTCTCAGGTTTCAGTCAAATAGCAGTAATATATTTGTGTGTGTGTGTGTGTGTTCATGTCATGTACATTAGTGTATATTGTTCCCAGGTTACACATTGGTTGATAGTATAGTTCTCAGGTTTTACATAGGTTGACAGTAAAGTTCTCAGGTTCATGTGTGTACAGTAGTGTGTGTGACCTAAATCTCAGGAAAAATTGTCATGTTATTCTCATTCAGTCCATTCACATATAAATATGCATAACCCCAGTCATTATCCATTATTCAGTTCAGTTATCAGTGAATGGCAGTTCTTCGAAAATCAACCCAATTGTAAAATGAAAACCAACATACCAACCTAAACATGAATCATTATATACCAGTTATGATAACATATATGAAATTAACATTGAATCACAAATTTGAATCATAACTCTCAGTTATCAGCTATATACCCGATTCTCAGTTCAGCCCAATATCAAGAAAATCCAAATTCGAAATAAAATTCAAATAAACATTAAATCAGTGTGCGCACAGGTGTTAGGCACATGTGTCCATGTGTCAAAGAGGGTTTCGTGTCCACCCAAGAGGACACGAAGTGTCCAGAACCATTTAGGCATGTATAGACACATACTGCACAGCACAGCATCGTACGGCAGGGACACGAGCTCGTGCACACGATACAAAATATGTGACACCTCGTGGTCGTGTCCACGTGTTCGCCATAGATAGGGCTGGAGATTAGATACCCTGATTTAGGTTCAAAACGTGTTTGTGTGTGACACGACACACGTATCAGTCGAAGGGAACTGACTGAACTGTGTCAGTGTAAAACACTACGTGCGTAAGAATGTGTCCGATACAACACGTGGCCACGCGTGGCTTAGGGGGTGACTTGTTAGTCATTGCCTCGACCTACCAGCCAAGTGTCGGGCCACAACGTGGCGTGTCCAGACAGAGTGTCGGGTGGCAGGGCATCCGAGCAGGGCTCTGTGCTGGGTGTCCAGTCCAGTTTTAGATACAGTAAAGACACGAAAATCAACTCAGTTAAATATGAAATCAAACCACATCTATAGGGCTACAAATCAGTTCAAACAGAATTCAAAAATAGCAATAAAAATCTCTCTTGGGCATTTCATCAAACACCTAAAAGCCTACACTGATACGTGTCCGACACGGACACCAAATCGACACGAATGTCCACCAAACTTTTCCTATAGCTAGGGACACCTAGATGGATGCATCTATGGAATAAAATCAAGATTTTAGGATGATTTGTAGGGGTTACCTATAGGGATCCAATCTCCAAGAAAAAGTCCCAAATAGTGAAGTCTCCTTCCTCAAGCTATGTCCCAATGAGCTCCCCTCCTTGTAAGCTAGCCTCTTTCTTCTTCTACTCCAGATTTGGATTCAAATGCAAGAGCTTGGGATCAATTTGGTGGAGGAATGATGAAAGGGGAAAGAAATTAGGGTTTCCTAAAGGGAAGTTTTTAAAAGAGGCAAGTGGTTATGAGGAGACATTATATAGGCTAAAATTAGGTTAAAATTGCCTGTGGTGGCCGGCCATGTAGGGGATTAGGGTTAGGGTTTCATGTAAATGGGCTTGAGCCAAGTTCATAAGCTAGCTAGCTCAACCCTTTAGCTATAAGTCCAAAATACATAACTCTTCCAATCCACTCATAACCCTAGCCACACTCAAGTCAACTAAGACTAACTTAAGTCACAATAGGGTCCCACACCATGCTACTAAGTCACTAAAGTCAAAGTCAAACTCTAGGCTAGTCTCTAAAGTCACAACTAGCAAAGTTCAAAAATTACAACACCAATGCAGTAGTTAATAAAATAATTCACAAAAATCAAAATGACCAAAATACCCTCAAGACTAAAATATGGTAGTGACAAATCTACCCTTCTTAAAAGAATTTTGTCCTCGAAATTGAAAAGCGAAACTGAACTGATGAGAAGGATAGACAATCATACCTCAAGGTCCAAAAAGGTATGGGTATCGCTCACGCATCTCATCCTCCCGTTCCCAGGTAGACTCTCCTGGAGAATGATGCTTCCATACGACCGAACCAAGGGTATCACCTGGTTTCTCAGAACCTTCTCTTGTCGATCCAGAATCTCCACAGGCTGCTCTGGATAGCTAAGAGTAGGTCCCACCTCAACCTCTGAGTAATCGAGTACATGGCTAGGATCTGCCATATACCATCCCAGCTGCGACACGTTGAATACGTTATGGACTCCCACTAGTGCAGTGGAAAGTCTCTACCCTGAAAGCCACGTCACCGACTCTTCCTAATCACGAAAGGTCCGATGAATCGCGGGCTAAGCTTCCCACCTCCACCAAAACGTATCGTACCACGTGTCGGAGATATCTTCAAGAAAAGCAGATCTCCAACCTAGTCACAAACAAGGTCTCAATTACTAATATATTCAAACATGATCAAACAAAATCACAAACAAAACAACTAATTCTAATCCTATCCCTAAACTATACCTCAAACTCCAAAGGTCTGTGGTAGCTTTCGGCCCAGTGCCGATGTCTATCCTGCGCCATACGAATTCGATCTCTGATGAGCTTTACCTTCTCGGCTGCATCTACAACCATCTCAGGTCCCAATAAAGCTCGTACTCTAATATCATCCTATGACAAGGGTGTACGACATATGTGCCCGTACAGTGCCTCGAATGATGACATTTCAATGCTGGCCTGAAAACTATTGTTGTATGGAAACTCCACAAAGTACATATGATCCTCCCAGGATCCTCCAAAATCCAAAACACAAGTCTGCACATGTCCTCGAGTGTCTGAATAGTCCTTTCTGACTGTCCGTCCGTCTAAGGGTGGTACGCAGTACTAAACTTGAGCTGAGTGCCCAAACAAGTCTGTAGACTCCGCTAGAAATGAGAAAAAGCGACTATCGATCCGAGACAATGCTCTCCGAACTCTATGAATCCTGACAATCTGCCGCATATACATCTCTGCTAGCCTCTCAGTAGACGTTCCCACTTTAAATGGCAAAAGTGGGCCAATTTGGACAACCTGCCTACGATGACCCAATCGAAGCCAAACAAGTCTCGCAAGACTTAGCTTCCGAAGGCTCGCTGTGCATATCCTGCTAGTGTCATAGCAGATATACAACTGGAGGACTCTGTCACATAGGTGCATGACTCTGCCACAGAAGT